>JAQBSW010002542.1:0-101275 GCA_029291075.1 Eudiplozoon nipponicum | reverse complement strand
GTTGGATTTCCAGCTGGGAAAAACGGCCTTTTACATTGCCAAACAATAATACTTTTATATACGCTTTATATACCTGGCCAATTATCGTCATTTTGGAGGAAGTATATACTCCGACAAGAGCAGTTTTATAATCAGAATAGAATAGAATACAATCATTCAAAGCGAACATGTTTAATCAAATAGAAAGCAATATCATAAGATGTACAATAGGATAAAAGACATCGCATCACATAAATATGTCTATAAAGTCACCAAGTAAATAAGTATCGATTATATTTCAGAGGTTTAACCAACAAGTAGAACCTACAGCAATAACAACACTGCCTGCAAAGACGCTATATCAAATTTTGATATTATTATAATAATTAAAGGCAAAAATAATCTGTTTAATGAATGGATTTTTATACAGTAGATAATGATACAAATAATAATAGGCTTTTCATCGAGACTACATGAACCTTTAATATGGATAGACCAGGTATAATTAAACTTAAGATTATACATATGAGAACCACGAACAACAATATTTTATGCTGTAACGGGAGATAATAAAATGATATAATGCATAGTTTTCAAATAAAGTTCGAAATTTACACCACATTTTTTGACTTAAACGAAAATTATCTCTAAAAAGACTATTATGATGAATTCTCTTCAACATTCTTTTTTAAATTCTTACATGACTAGTTTGTTGTTAATTCCGCGTTTTTGTTACATTTTTTGGCATTTAGACCTGACGTGTGTTGGCCAAACCTATAGTTGTGCTCGGCTGCTATTTTTTTTCACTTTCTTTGCTAAATTCTATAACTTCGGTCATCATGCTCAAATAAAACTATATTAGAACGAGTTTAGTTTCTTACACAACATATTAGGAATTCAGGAAAAGTTAATTTAATTATTCTGTTTTCAGTGTGTCTCTCTAGATTGTAGTTGGCGCAGCGTTGGATTGAAAGCGTACATATCTATTTGTTTTATTCTATAGTTAACAAATGCTAACAAGAATGATAGTGTTAACCCACGTAAGAGTCTGGCCGAAGTTCTGATGAATTAGAATAATAAATTTTGATGATAAGGCTACACAAACTGAGGGTTTACATCTGAATTCGATAGGAAAAAATGTTACCATCAGCGTATCTCGAACTTGGCATCAATGACATGTTCTTTTTGTTAAGCAGGTGTGGTACAAAGCCGTCAAAGGGTCGACGGCTATTTTTAAATCAGTATTTAAATAGCTCCTAATGCGTATATAATACCAGTTTTATAATCTGAAAGACGCTGATTATATTCAATACCTGATAATTAGGTGTTAATTCAAAATGAAAATTTGCCGGATCACGAATTCCAGTAAAATGTAATTGTGTTGACACGCAGATATATTGAATTAAACTAAAAGAAAGAAAAACATATGAGAAATAGCTGTTTTCTGATAAAGGTGTGATTTAAACGAATAAAGTTGTCGCAATATTAGTCAGATTTAAAAATGCGTTTTTTAGATCGGCCGTTATTATACCGACAAACGCCTGTCAACGTCGGGGCAAATTTAACATGGGTCTTACATCACGTTCTGGAATGATGTAGCACAGGGTTTATCCTGTTTTACTGTCATCGATTTAAATCTATTATTGAGTACTACCCTGTCAATTTCACTATTTCAGGAAATCACCAATCAATAAATAATAATTTACCACTGATTAATTGCTAACATCTTTTTTTTAGTTCAGCGTTGCTTCACTTTACATCACAAAAATTGGTACCGACAGGCTAATTAAAAAATAATTTATTGATAAGATATATGTGTGATAAAAGTCGTAAAGTTAACGTCTGTGACTTACCTGTAGAAATTTCGTGCAGTCGATTTCCAGTCAGCGTGGAGGTGAGAGCTGCATATTTTTTTGCTTCATATATAGCAATGTGGCTCGATCTCGTAATGTTTAGTCTGTTGCATTGATGATTTTTCGCAGTTGCGCTTTGCAGTTTTCATTATGTTTTTGAAGACTGGTTAAACATTCATGGGATTGTGTTTATTTCAAGCGCGAACTTTTTTGATTTAAATAAAATCAACAGGTAGTTACTTAGCCGAACTAGCAGTAATGATTTTTTCTAGATCTAATAAAAAGGGGTTGCAGGCCTTTGTGAATCACCAAAATCTTAACTTCACCTCGCTGAACTAATTGTTGTTGACTTTGCAATTGTTGATGGTGTGGATGTGAACTGTTGGCATTGTTGCGGGTTGTCACCGCGAGTTGTGTGTATAAAGGAATGATGGGGCAGAAATTGACCGATTTGATGCGAATGGGTCGGCTCGGTGCAATGCATGCAGTGGATGTGCGAGCACGATAATGGTGGTGGATAGATGATGTTGTTGCGAAGCAAGGGATAGAAGTTGGTTGCATGATGATGATAAATGATGCGAAGGCGATCTATTGCCGGCCGTTGCTGACAAGACGTTCATATTATGATTTGCTGTGGATGATGAAGAATGCTGCGATGACGGGATGCGGATTGTGGTTATAGTGCCGATGATGAGCAGTTTGGCTGTCGTTGAAGTCGGTGGAGTCTTGCAACTATTAGTGTTAAATGGCACCTGTGCCGGAGCGGTGCGGGCTCCATATGGAATGAAAAGATTTCGCACAAAAGGAACAACACAAAATCAAAATAGAAAAATCACAATGTTTTACTTGAAATTAATGCAGTAGGGAAATAGAGTTAACGTGTAAAAGCAGCGCTTTTTTTAACATTTTGATTTTTAGAAACACAAAAAATGGTTTAACTGGTCATTTTTACATGTTGGCAAAGTGATATATGACAAATTATACCCAAAGTAATATCAACAGAAACAAAACAATAAATCGAGACAAAATAAAAAGCAATTTTCGAAGATGCAGGGGCAATTTCAACTATCAGCGCTAATTTAATTGCTGGTTATTCGTACTATTTTATTACTTTAGTTTTGCAGCGGCATTAGACACATGTCTTTTGGCAACATACTATTTGTCATTTTTATTTTTATCTGCCGTAAAAAGAAAAAATGTAAGTTACAGTTAATTTGTTTTCTTGTGATGAGTATAATTATGTCAACAAAATTGGTGCCACGACAAAAGCGAACACCCATTTAAACGAAAAGGGAGTCAACATCAAAATCGTTTGCACGCGACGAAGCAACAAAACAGAACTAAGAAAGACATTTGGTGATAATTAGTTTATTTTAACATTGTCATCGTACCACATCGTTTACAAATCGGTAATTCTGCAGTATGGATCTTTCACACGTAAAAATCCATATAATGTTACTCTACATCAATGGTGCCAATTTCTGCTGTTGCTTCAGAAAACTGGACACGCAGCGATTTCTCTAGTAAAAAGCGCCTTGCCAACGACATATATTGGTCATTTCTGATGAAGAGAACAACATGTGCTTACTTCCATTTTTGCTGATCTCAGTGTGCACTACAGTGATATAATTTTTTGCTTTATTATATGACGACCAAAATACGATTTAAAGAAGTCGTTAATAAGGGATATTATCAATAGCATTTATTGTAATGTGACCGTTGTAGGTAGAGGTCAGTCATCTATTATGTACACATAGTAATAAATTTAAATACGCAGTTATATAGTCAGATGTGCTCGTTAACTCTTTCGCCACGTTTTATGACGCTGAAAAAAAAGTCAGTTGGAATAATTACATAAATATCGGATATAGCGTAGGTCGCAAATACTGGGTTAAATGATTCATAAATAAAACAATCTAATAAAAATGATGCCAGATAATCTCATGAGAAAGACTATTAGTATACTTGACCTATGGTTCAGAGGTAAATGAGTCGATTATTTTAAAAAGAAAATGTCACCTATCGTTATAGTGCTCCACATTGCGACTTGGTTTAGCCGGATTGATATGGATTTTATTGACATGTTTTTACCCAAACACTAAAAGTGACCCAGTTAACCGTGTTAACTTTTGATAAATAGTTTATCCATTCATTATAAATTAATGAACAAAATAAAAAGTATTTTATAATAAGGTACCAACGTTTGCAGTTGGCGATGTATTTAAATGAAGCTCTGCCAGCTTGAAAGTAAACAGTTCCACAGTTTAACTATTTCCAAACAGTCAGTCGCGCTACGTATACTGACACATTTCAAACTATATACCATTAGCATTATAAGACACGACGGCAAACTAACTGTACGTTGATCATACTGTAAATCAATGAATGTTTGATTATATAACTTATAAACATGTAGTCATAGCTACAAATTTACTCAAAACAAATATACAAATTAGCAGTTATTTACAATGTACATAAGACTAAAATAAAGGTGGACGCATAACTAAATTTTCACTTTGCTTATATATGAATTGCTGTTTGACGTCACTTCGTCAGCTTGTCGCGCCTGAAAGGATGATGATGGATGGACGGTCAGAATGCGTGAGTATTAGTAGCTTGTACGTTGCGCGACTTCAATTCAACACATCGGATTGTTATTTGTAGAAGCTTCAAACGTTTAAATAAATGTTATGTCTGTTTAAATGGTTGCTAATTAGTACTCCATGTAGCGAAAAGCAAAACGCCATTTTGGTAACAAAATTAAATAGCGCCGACATCGAGTACATTATACGTGACACCTAGTAAGGGCACATGTAATCTAGCTTTTTACATGCTTTGCGACTTGATAGTTTACAAGGGATGATTTAGAATAAAATGTAGACTTGTAATTTTGTTTTCTTTTTGCACTAGTTGGCCAATATAGATTCGTGTTTGCATCAAACTCGTAAACTTGGATTAAAATAATTTTTCATCTCGAAACGTGCTATCAAGTGATTTTTTAAATTTAATATATATCTACATTTATATTACCACATTTAATCGACGATACATATATTTGTAGTTATTCTTCAAATACTACCAAAAATGTTGTCGTTATACTAAACTCAATTAAAAATGATTACAAGTGGTAATTTAATCTCATTTTTGTCAGCTAATTACTAGACAATGAATAATTTTTTAATAGAAAAAATAAAGTACACATTAAATGTGCACAATCGCAAGAAGGCCAGTTGTATCGAAAGACACGTAAATAAATATTGCTTTGCATAGAGAGTGGTGGATAAATATGCAATTTTATTTTGTGTGCACTAGTCTGACGATGATTTAGAAATGCTTCCAAGTAAGGGATTTATAACAACATTATTTAACCTTAAAATTGAAAATCGTGCTTAGGTGGCATACCCAATGTTAGCCGACAGTCATAGACAAATTGACATGACGTCGGTCACATAATTTCAATTTTAACCATAGCTCATTTCAGCATACAAAAAAATTATTGTCGCGTTATGATACGCTTAACCAATTTCTTATCTCTCTAATTGACTGCATTTAATCATAAAATAGTTAATACTGTAAATAAAGTAATTCGAACTTCATTAATTTAAATTTGGGTAGTTAACCAGCATGAGCGACATTAATAACAGCAATTTTCTTTAAATGAGGTTGGCACACACCCAAGTCACATCGTTGTCATTAAAATTCGGTCTCAAAAAAAGAATATGACGCCGTGTCTAACTTGTATAGGCCTCACTGATCTCAGTTACTTGTGTTCAGCATGTGACGTCCATCATGTAGCAGATGGATAACACGATATGATTTCGTTTTTTCTGTATCATTCTAGTGTAAATTTAAAGGTAGTCATAAATTCAAAAGGAAATTCCTGTCAGCAATACAACGTCAACATGATAACGACGTTTGTCACTGTGTTTGTTTACGCTGCTTACTGGGCATTTTTGACGCAATTCACTTTTGAAATTTGGTAAATTCATGTTTTATCGTGAAATGCCAACAAATTAAAATTCAATGTTGTTTTAATGATATGTAATTATTTTCCTATTTGAAAAGCATTTTAATCAATCAATGTTAGAACTGCATAATTTGCTCATATTGCCATTAACATGAGGCTTCTATATCATGCTTAATTAAGACACGCCTAATTTTGAAAATTTTAAATCTATATATATATATATATATATATATATATATATATATATATATATATATATATATATATTACTTTTTTATGTGAATGTAATCTTATATATTCTCCAAAAAAAGGGAAAGTCAAATACCATAAAAATAAAAAAACACACAGTAAATACATACGGGCGAAGGTATTATTAGATCACGGTAACACATGCTTGCTAATAAATATGATATTACGCTTTATATTGCGTTGATATACAAAAAAGATTAATGTCATAGTAAAAAATGGCATATGATCATGGCAACAGTGACTGTATACATATATATACAACCATCAAATTTCTTTCATAAATGTTAGGTATAAAACATTTCACTAACATCATGGAGAAATTTTGTTAATAAATCGTCAATGAATGCCGACGACAGTAACCAACTTAGATAGATGAAAATAGTAAAGCCTAACACAGTGCCGCGTAATCACGCTATTTTATAAGTTCTTTTTTATCTAGTTTAGTTGAACACGATTTATTTCTGTTGATTTGTAAATGGTGGGCCGTCGTGTTTTTTAAAGACTGAATCATCAGTCATATGGCACGTTTTTTGGCTAGCTTAACTAAAACTGACAATAGCATTTCATATGCTTCGAAGTTTTTGTTTTCCTGATCATATTCAGCAGGTATTTGCTCAATATGGACGGACAACATTGCTTGTCAAGATTTCTTTGGCACGAAATAACAAAAAGTCGTTATATTTATAACCATTGTGGTGACCTTTAGTTGTTTCTTACAAAGCACACAAATTTAGAATTCCCGGGCTCGGTCAGCAGCTCTCTAAATCCGCTTGTGATATTTCCCCCCATCAATTTCAAAAAATTCCAACAATGCCGCACTGGTGAAATGAGATCGGGCACCAAAATTTGTAAGGCCTTGATCAGTTACTACCACGGATGAAATATTTTAAATTAAGTTTACTTTTAAACGTGACAAACTATTAAAAGTAAACAAGTTTGTGTGTGAGCTGAACACTGCCTTTTCATATATAGCTTCTAAAGCGCTTGATCCTCGATTTCTTACGTCGTATTCCGAGATCATGGAAAGTTGTGGTTGAGGCTGGCGGTGGCCTGTTATTTTGTTGACGACTGGCTACTAATGTCGGGATCGGTGTAAATTAAGCTGCATAAGTTGATTTAAAAAGAATTTTCGTCAATTATTGTTAAATTGTATTAAAAAGTGTACACCAAATTCTGAGGCGGTCAGGTGGTCACAAACGGTAGTTTTTAATACGCATAGTAGCCAGAACGGCGTGTCTGCTAAACGGTCATAAAATTGTTTATTTTGACGTTAGCACAGATTTGCCATAGTCAGCCAGCACTGCATATCGCTGAAATTGGTTAAAATCCGCCTATATGAAAGCGAAATAAGAATACTGTTCTACCTAATGACAACAAAATAATATTGTCAGGTATGGTGGTAAAAATTTACTTCCACGCTAACCAAAGCAGCCGTCATGATTTCAATTTTCAGAAAGGATATGAAATATAGCAAAAGAACCTGACCGCCATGCATGATTGGTATTTTCAGCCTTTCATGCTGCCTTACATCCTTCGTCTTCACAACTGATGCGCTTGCCAACTCGGTTCTATCTCCATATTTTCCGGAGGTCGAAATAGAAAAAATGGAAGGCAATCTAAAAATCAGGTAGGTTCGCAAATCACCTAATACAGCGCCATATATATACTCTGCAACAGTCAGTATTTAACTGTTAAGAATTTAATGATTTCATTGCTTACTGCGAAATGCGAAGTCCTCGATAATGATCAAGAATTCAGAGTGTATGGATTTACTGGAAAACAGGTTAAAATTTCTCCTTTTAAAGAACTGAGGCATTACTATAGATATCCATCATAAAGCGCTACCATGTACCGACTTGACAAATTCATAGTAGTTAGTGTCATAAATGCGAAAATTTCATGATGTTGTAAGAATATTACTGACACACAGTTATAGTGTTAGTATCATTTACAAGCACTCAGTATATATATATAGAGTGAAGTGGTTATCGAGATTCAGCTTTCGCCAATGTGTTTACACATTTTAAATGTACTCATTTAGTTATCTCATTATTACCTAAATATGTCTTATAGGACGCGTAATACTTCGTGACGTTAATAGCACGAAATGAATGCGCATGGTACTTCGTTCACGCCAGTCTTTGGTTTGCGTTCTGGCTCAACTGAACTAATTTTGTTACAGTATACTGGCATATATTTTCCGGACAAACAGTATCGTTAAGAAGTGGATTCAACAGAGATGTATGCAGACTACGGTTTATTTCTTTTCGTACTTGATTTTGTGCTACTATCAATGTCGTTTTACTATTTTATTATGTCTTCTGTTTGAAAATACGTTATGAAAGCTAGCATTGTTTAATTGAAGTTTGCTTTGTATCGGTTTGTATCAAATTTTTTAAATAATGTGTTCTGCTGATTAAAGTGCCTTTACTTGTTAAAATGTTTTGTTGTTATCATCATTTACTAATAGTTGTAGCCAGCTTACTGATCCGAATAAGCTGACGATGCGAATGAAAAGTTATCTAGAAAATAATTTAATGCACAATATAAGCTGCTTAGCTTTAAATTAAAAAGCTACAAACGGACTCACAAATATCTGCTTAGCTATACAATACAGACATACTCATATCAAATTAAACTACCTATTCTATTCATTTACTTATACTATTCAAGTTACTATGTTAGTTACAAGTGTTCGTTATATGCTGCAGTGACATGAGAGATAAAATATAATATATACAGCGCCTCGAAATACTTGTTATTCAATGTATTTTCTTCAGTTCGATCAAGATTAAGCGATACTGGGATGGATTTTTGGTATTTTGATATATCGACAAATGAAACATGTCAAGAACACTGAATTACTTGTAGATGAAATTTATGAGAATGTTATATCTATCCATGTAGAAAAGTTAGATTTTGTATAGCTTACAATCATATGAGCCATCAAGCCTGAGATCAGCATAGGAGTATGGTGTACGTGGATATAGAGAGTTTGGTGATTCGAAGATTAATCACATTTCACACACTCACTACTGTCAACAGAGTGAGTTGCAACTTTGCTCATGTGGGGCCATAGTCACATGTTGTGGCCATTGTTGTATATTATCGCGAATGTATAAACTATAGACCCGGTCAGCTATATACGTTGTCAAGATCATGCAACAGTTGGATTTGACGAAAAAAGACAAGGTAGTTCAATTTCACAGCATAACCAATCAATCGTAATAAGCAATATTTCAAAAAGACATTACGTGTATTATGATCTTCTACATCCCCGCATAACTAGTTTTGCGATAGCTAATGTGGAAGGCGTTCCATTTGGCGATATAACGTAAACTTAAATGAATGATATTAATGTTTTAATGTCTACTTCTCTGTGTAACTTCAAATAATTTGAATTGTAACCGATTTCTGAATAACGTCTGAATTTGCTTCCATAAAATCGAACGCGTAACGCTTGCACATGTGGCTGCTGGGGAAAGAATTGCATATCATTTTATGTCGCTTTTTAGATAGCAATGATCACATATGCACTCAGGCGAATGACGGAGGTGGATTTAGTTTCGGTGGCGAAGCGCACCATAAATCCAGATTGTCATTGTATTTTCCAGTTGGATCGCGTTTCAAATCGTTATTAAAGTGAGTGCTTTTGTAAATTCAGCCATCTTTCAACGAGATTTCCAGACAAATAATAAAATGGCGGTAATTGAGGGCCAATGAATCTCAATTTGCTCTAGCTATAGTTACACTTCGATATGACAGGCACATGAAATTTTATTATAATAATCTTAAAGACAGGGTATTGTTGAAACATTTATAGAGTTAAAAATAAAACAAAAATTTACTTTATAAATAGATTGGATAATCTGAGATCTGTATGCCATATCCGATGCGTAATATCCATATTTGATTGCTACATTTGCCAGCACAGCGTATTACAAATATCAAATAAATTTAACTGATTATATTAGGATGAATGAATACAGCGGCCACTCGGCGAGTTGTTTATCGAAGAGGAATCCATTTTCTACGATCTTTTTTAAATGACTTTATTGTGTAATGTTAAGTTACTAATATATATATATATATATATATATATATATATATATATATATATATATATATATATATATATATATATATATATATATTCTTATAATTAGGAAAACACAATAATAAAAGGGATAAAGGCCACTTAATTTCGCGGACCGAATCACTCTTATACAATCATACATATTTATATGATTTGGGTTTTCTAATTGATTATGCTAGTGGTAACGGGGAACCCGACCATATTATTACGTTTTAACTATTTTATATTATGAGTGTCCGCGTCCGTGTGCGGTATGTAGGGGGGGGGTCCGTATTGCAGTGATTCGAGATTTAATTATTATTATTTTGATAGTTCGAGAATTAACCACCTTAAAAGGGCATTGCCTCACCGTTACTACATAATCGATGAAAACCCAAAATGTATAAATATGTATGATTGTATGGGATGATTAGGTATTCACGAAATAAATGGCCTTTTATCCACTTTGTTATTTGCATTTTCCAAATTATAAGAATAATATTAATAAAAAGGAATGGATATTATATATATATATATATATATATATATATATATATATATATATATATATATATATATATATAGATATATATATATATATATATATATATATATATGTATATATAGTCCGTATAACCAATATTAATCAGGGCTAGGAAGAGGGTCCCGGTTCTCGTCATTATTAGAATTTTAAATAATATATCCAGGGTAGGGGTTACCACCTTACGGGGACAGGGGACTACGCCACCGGACTTCCGTCCGCAATCCCGTTTCGCATATTTAACTCAATTTTGAATATAACACCCCCCCGATGGTTTTTCCTACAGGGATATAGTATCTCTTAACGGGCCCGAAAGCATTAACAATAATCCCATATCACTATTATAACATACTTCGTAAATTATAATGATTCGGGTACATTATCATCATAGATTTTATATAATATGTATATTGTAGTAAATTAATAAATTTATTCGTAGTATATTTTTCTTTGTCCGTGTTGTAAATTTTTTAGGTAAATAATTATTACTTAAAGTCAAGTGGATAGATATGATAATATTTACTTTTGGAGTCTGTTGTTTATATATATATATATATATATATATATATATATATATATATAATACTAAACTAAAGCTCTTAAAGTGACCATCATTTTCTAATATTAATCGAAGTGAATTAATATCTGTAGAAGCTATATGATTAGAATATTTATGGAGTGATTTCATATTCATATTTAGTCTGTTTGACAATTTTTTGTATTAGTAATCGTTTCTTCTGGTAGAGCAATATCCCTATTTAAAGGCTAATGTGAATAGATCAGAAGCATTTTAAATTTGCATCGAATTCAAGCATGAAAAGTTAGATACGTAGTTGAGCGCTGAAGCGACGTTAAAATAATATTCTGTATTATGTTTTACTAAATGGACGCGCTTTTTACAAATAAATTCTATAATAATTGGTTAATGATGTTAATTTCTTGCTGAAGCTGTATTTTTGTCCGATAATTGTAAAACCGGGCAAGAATCTGCAAAATGAACATCCCAACTGTGGTGTTGGGATACGTCTAGGCTGGATATACTGGTGTTTCTATGTAATCCGGCATACTACTTAACCAGTATTGGTGAATCTCAATATGAGGACGCTGCACCTGAATATATTTGGTTTGGCACATTATTTGTTTTCATAATTTGTCGAATGAAATATATAGTACAATTCGTAAATATAAGATAAAAATGCTAAATTTCGGGCCAAATTTTTTGTTACAAATTCTGTCTACGAAATCACCAGCATGACGGAATAGCTAATGAATCCGGCCCAGTTTGGATGCTTTTGTTACATTAGTCTCACTACTTAGTTTCTTAATTATCAATATATAGAAAGAGATATGTAGTGGAGATCGGAAAATATTTATACTCCCTACATTTGCTATCAAGAGGGAACTGTGGTTTACAGAATATTTTCTTTAAAGAACGATGTAATGCCGAGTAGCCGATGAAATACTCAATCAGCAACTTCGTCATAGGACCATGCCAATATAATTACGAGGCGAATATTTTGTTGCCTTGTAACGTATGATTAAGGGCGACTCAGCATCCTCAGATACAGCAGACTCCAAAGGCTTGAACGACGGTTCAACATAGTTAAGCACAATGACTTCAAATTTTATACAGTTTGCATGAATGGCATAGGGTTTGCCACGGACTCCTGATAAATGCAACCACTATCCTGGTTTTCGTCATCAGAGTACCATCGCCTGTTATACCACATAATGTCTAAATTCTTTCGAAATATATCTGTTCAAATTATTCTACATAGCTTTCCATCTTTTAGATAACGACAGTTCACATATAAACATTATGTGAAAGCAACATCTGGACAACAGTTGACTTTTATAACGGTTGTTAGATTGGATCATGTGGTTTTTATGCTAGTATTTTTTGAGGATGCGCTCTTTTTATGAATTAGTGACCGATGTGTAAAATGTTATAATGTCGTACGAAATAGGATAAGATCACAGAACAAACCGTGTTATTTAGTTTTATATTTTTATGTACTTTTATTGTAGCAACATTTGAAAGTGTGTTTCCTTTTGCACTTAAATATAATAAAATAACCTATTTCACTTCGGTTTCATGGTTGCAAACTGATCAAAGTTCCAGATCTTTGGTTCAAAATTTGCGATATTCGGTTTGAAACCCTCAGTTAAGTATAGCCACGCTAATGGTATCCAAAATTTCTCGTGGGATAAGACGTGGTTTTAAGTTAAATAAAAATTATCGAGAGTATCTGTCGTTTTATAAATAATGTCGTGTTTTACCAAATTATTTTTGCTCCTGAATGCCACATACAGTGACATATATCTGATTATTTATTTTAATTAAAGAAGAACTATTTTATCAAATTATTAACTATGAAATTTGAATTCTTACCTACAATGCAATAATTGCCTGTATTTCGGAATACTGCAAGTTTAGATTTCCAACAGTTGATACAGCCCAGAATTCTTACTCAAACATAATATCCACCTACATTGCTTCGAGTTGTTATGAGAGGTTTGCAGCGGTTGAGTAGGTGACAAAGAGACTTGATGTGGGCTGTTTGAGATGTTTGTATGTTTTTTTGTTATGTTAATGTTTCATCAAGCTTAAATAGCAAGTAAAGCGAACGACTATTATTTATACATTAGCCAACCACAACTAACAGAAGGATTTGCTACCGGCAATTTTTGTTGTTGTTACGATTGCTTTGAGCAACTTGGCTCTGGCGTCACAATTTCGTATACAAAGGACTCTAAAAATTATGGTTACTAGTGCTGCGTTTGTCGAGAGTAGGGAGTGCTCGTATGCAACATTAGCACAACATTTCTTTGACGTTTTTACAAAAGCTTATTTCACTCTGAAGTGGTTTTACATTCATTTAATAACTTTGGCAGTAGATTTAACATAAACATCGGATTGTCAACAGAGATTTGTATCGTATATAGCGTATTTTAGAGTTACATTTTTGTTGAAGTCGGTGGTCGTAATCAATTTAGTTAGCTTCATTATTAGGATACAAATTTTATAATATAATTGATAATTATAAATGTCTTATTTAACTGAAATTATGATACAGAGTTTTCCTTAGTAACCTACAATACTCGATTCTGTTTTCGTGAGTTGACTTTAAAAAATTTAAATTACTTTTTATCTTAATTAATCTTTATTTTCAATTCTAATTTGAATAACCACGGTCAGAATAATAATTTTTTATATCACTTTCTATGTTCATGTTTCAAAGGTACGCAGAATTTTAATGTTTGTAAAATGAAAGGCTGTTGTCATTTATACTAGTTACCAGAGGAGCCGCATATATAATTTAGTTTTCATTATATATATTGGTGGCTTGTTCCTGCCGTCATGCTATGATGATTATCGTAGAAAAAAACGGCAAGGTGTGACCAACGCGGTTTCGTTTGTTCTGCGACTGGTTAAATTACTGGGATTGGTGTTTATATTTCAATTGCGCAAGAAGAAAGGTAAGAAAAGGACTTACGATTACTACTAATTTACTGAATGACAAAGTAATTTGTGAATACAAGAATTAAAAATTTCCTATAAATGGTCAAATAGCATATATATATATATATATATATATATATAAATATATATATATATATATAAATATATATATATATATAAATATATATATGTTATTTGACCATTAACAAGGAAATTTTTATTCTGTATTCACAGAATACTACTTTCAGTTTATTATAACGTTTTACACAATTTTAGATTATTCAGTTTCGTAAAATCAGTATTATTTTTAAAGACGAAAGATTTAAAATTTTATCCCTATATTGATTAGTTATGAGATGGATTATGGGGTAAAAATTTGTTATTAAATGCACTGTGAGTTTTGATTTGAAATCTATTTAGTTACTATCTGGTATAATCAAATTTTATTTTATATTTTAATTTATCTGAATCAATTTAACATTTATTATAATCAAGGTTGCGGTCTTGATATAAGCACCTGACCTATTAATTACTTACATATGTCAGTATAAATCCAGAATTGTATAGTGTAGAAGGGGCAATTCATCCAGTAAGACCGGTAGTACATCCTTACTGGGAACTCATCACGTACTCGGCTAGTACTTTCGCGGGACAGGGACTCAAACCCCGGCCATGAATGCTTCGGAATCTTCTGCTCTCACGTGCCGCACACTACACTACACATAATGTTCAGTTCAATACATGACCGATCAGAAATTTGTTATGCAGATTTTGGATGGTTAGTTGGAACTTTGGGGTCTAAATGGATGCCATATAAGCTCCACCTATTAAGGCCAATCAGGGCGAACTGAGTTGCATTAGTTAGTAATGTAACTCAGTTATACGATTTCAAGACAGTAGATGGCAAAGCTGTGCAGCAAATGAGGTAGGCATCTAGTGGTTAGAAGCGCCAGATTCTCGAAGCAGACGTGCCCAGGTTCGAGCCCTGTCCGCGGCAAATTCTGGCCAGTACATGATGAGTTCCCAATAAGGACGAAACCGGTCTACTGGATGAATTGCCTTTTCTACACTATACAATTCTTAGTTTATACTGACATATGTAAGTAATTAATGGGTCAGGTGTTTATATCAAGACCGCAACCTTGATTATAATAATTGTTATCATTTCCGCGTTCATGTACGTTCAATTTAAATTTTTTTATTTTTTCTGTCACGAAGCACCAGGTGTATAAAGAAGAAGTTGCATAGATAAGAATTTTATCAAACATTCCAATTGAAATTTCTTTATAAGAAATTGTTTTATGTGACGTTCCTAATATTGTACTATAAGAGAAATATAGTTGATTGTGAAAATCATTACACGCTTAAATTGGGAATGAAGAAATAATCACCCGATTTATTTTTTGTGTATAAAAATTTTAAAATCAGAGTTTTCTCGTATTAGAACTACCAGTCGAGACAATTTAATAGTTGATCTGTTTATAATTTAAAGTTAAAGATTTTAAAGAACAATTGAAATTTTTATCTGCACCAAAATTCTAGTCACTGTTTTGTAGCTTTTAATTGTGTAAATACAAGTGTATCAAATCTAGCGATAACTTCAGTAATGTTCAATATTTTAATGCTGATATTTTCCAGATAGTTGATTCTATATTTCATGATGTACTCTTCGACAGAATTTGAGGAACTTTCAGTGTCAAGTTGCTAGTGTATTTTCTGATCTCGGAGAATAATTCTGAACTATAGGATGAAGGGATTTGAGCCTGCCATCATATTCGCGCTCGGTCGCTCCGATCGTCTGAACTCCATGACACTATCAGTCGAGTGTATGTTAGGGTTCTTTATTACATTGAGCAAAATTATGTAAATAGGATCTGCGCTGAAACCACCGCCCACACGAATTGGTGATCCATAGTGGTCAGTCCTAATTATTGATGTATAAATCAATGTATATGGGGCACAAAAACATAAATTACTTGGAAACATATGCTATTTTCAAAAGATGGTAAATTTCCAGGGAACGTTCAGCTCGCAGTGAAGACTGGCAAACGAATAGCAATGACTACTTCAATAATTAGCAAACCGTATCGTTATTAGCTTCAGACTCATTTCCGAGGGCGTTTTCGACCGTGGTTAATACAGTAAAGTTGCAACAATATTAGTAACACGTAGTAACTTGTAACAGTGATGTACAGTTAGGTTGCCAACGTCGGTCAATTTTCTATCTCATACTGTTTTTAGTTTATACTCGAAATGTATGCACGTAATAAGTTCGTTGGATTATAGTAAATCTATCAATGTACCGCGTGACAATGTTCAAAATTAGCTTCGGCACTACTGGCCTGCTTGCGGACGTTTACGTGACGTGCCATACTTTGGATTGGATTTTATGGCAATATAAGGACAGCCAAAAGGTTTTCGCGCAGTGCACACACGGCACGGGAAAAAGAGAATTGTTTGGCCACACGACTATGCCGCCCACTTGAACGGTCTGTATTACCCCTTCGAAATGAAGACAATACGTCGTTATGGAGTCCTTCAGAAATGCCAACAAAATTATTTGCAAACAGTAACTCGGCACACCGATCTCGTCTTGCGACTTCAACTTAGCATCAGTCACGCGACAGGGAAAAGATAATGGGTGGTTAATTTTTCATCGCACGAAAAAATCAGTAGTCTATTAGAATACCAAATCAGCTATGGAAAATTCAGACAAAACACCAACCAGACAAAACTCATAAACATGGTGCGAAGTAATTCAGACCGATATATTTCAACTAGATGTGAGTTATCGAATATAGTGTTTTTGGGAGAGGTGGCTAGTAAATTAAATGCGCGTGTTAATGCAGCAACTATTGAGTGTAATTTAAGTTCTTTTACTAACAGTTACACAGATATCAAATAGTTATTTACCAATTATATAGGTATTACCAACTTGTCGTAGTCGAGACTGTATATTTTAGTAATTACTCGAATGAGAACATTGTAACTTAAACGCCTGTTTCAAATCAATTATGAATACACGTTTACATGCAATTATCGACATTATCGAACGTTACAGACGTACTAAAGTAATTACTAAACGAATAAAGCAGTATACGAAGCCTTATGGAACAAATTGCAGTTGAGTGCAGAATATGTAAATTGTAGTGTTATACGTTTCGTTTTCATTGCTTTGCTTTCCAATTTATATATAAAGATATGTTCATTAATATGCGAAGGGAATTTCTATACCATAAATTTCTTTTTGCTTTTGCACATGCAGATACAATGAATTTTTATTAAAGCTCGTATTTAAATATATATATATATATATATATATATATATATATATATATATATATAAGTATATGTCTGTATTTGACTTTCGTTATCTAGTTGGGCCGTCGCACCTTCGATGATGACAATGGAAATATAAAAACGTGTTAGTACCCTGTTATTACCCGCTTGTCGTTTTTCTGTTAAATTACCATGGGATTGATGTTTACTTATCAGTTGCAAACTTGATTTAAAGCATTGCTACCAATCCATATAATATTACTCTTAAAGATAATAATGAACAAGGAGTCTATCTATAGACATTATTTCAACAGAAATTGTAGCAGCCTGCATCGAAGCGGTCAGCCCAATGATAAAAGCAGACTTGAAGCCGAAGTGAACATAAATTTATTAATAGTTGTACTAGTTTTATTGGGCCGATGCTCGTTGGCAGAGCAAAACTTATAATTGAGCAAATACAAATGGTTTTCTGATGGTTAAACGTTGGTGGGCTGACTTCAAATGAATATTTAACTGTGTATTGTCTGTCTGGGATGATAATAACACAGATGATACATGTGTGTGACCATCCACAGGTAGACCCACGCAATCATTGATTTTTTAATTGCGTAATAATATATTATCTACTTAATTTAGTGAGATTAACATCAAACATTTTCTTACTGATAAATGCTTATACTTTATCTAAAATAACGCGAATTGCAAGTTTGCCCTTATTTGCAAAAGCCACTTCGCGTATCGTGAAAAGACAGATCCAGAATCGGAATGCTTGTTGTTATTCGTTAACAGGTTAGTGTTACTATCTGGATGGAGATCAGTCGAATTACTCGTGCCGACGCAATTTTCGCTTTTCGTGTTTTTTTATAGCTACCTGAAATGGCTGAGCAGTCATGTGGGATTGCAACCAGCTGACGCTACGTTGTTTATAGATAGTGCCGGATGGAAAGTTGTTGATGGTACTCGATGCTGTTCTTTATTCAAGTGCCAGCCTTTTCAACCGCCATTTGCCGTGATCGGAACTATCATTTGCTTATGTATACATTTTTCATTTGAAAATAGATTGAAGCATAGTAATGCATAAAAAATGATAAATAATTTTCAGTTCTACATTCCCATTAACAAAATAAAATGATATTTTTTAGATACGATATTTTTTTTTCTGAATTTATTCAAATGCATATGTAAAATGAGCAGATTTTTATATTTTTAAAGAGAAAAAACAGTAACACAAATTAAGATTTCGTATTTTCACATTGGATGTCACATTTGCCTCGTATTAGCTTGTAAGTATCAGACAGTAATAATCTAATCATATAGTTCGATGATATTTCAATTTTCAATTTAGTACTATGTAATAAATAAAACAATGAGCGACGATTTAATTTGTAAACCGTGCAATTGCGGTCTAATACTAACATGCTTGATGTAAATATTATGAATTTACCGTGGTCAATTTCGGATCTACTATGTAATTGTCGATAAGGTTTTCGTAGTAATAGCCAATTTTTAAGACAAATATTGGATCTTGCGGAAGTTCAATGGGTGCGATCGAGCGAAGACCAGCAGAAAAGCCTAAAAAGTGCTTCCTTCTCTGTAAATCAGATGGCCTCGAAGAAAAGAAGTATGGGAAACGTTGTGCCAAATGTGATTTTTACAAAAGTTAAACGAACCCAACGGACAGTAAATTGCAATTGGATACTGGAAGCTGATATGGTAGTGACCACTGATTTTTGTCAGCTAAACATCAAAATTTACGAGAGCAGTTTATCAGAATGCGCATCGACAGTGTAAAAATTCGCAGTAGTGAGCTAGCACCATTTGGTTTGAGTTATCTTCTTCTTTTTGAATGTACTGTCACTCAAAATTTCACATATATAAAAGTTTGATTATTTCATTTGTGGAGAACTAATATATATTCAAATAAAGCGTTAGCGCAATCTGTGAATTAGCTCAAATATGATTGAAGTACCCAACCAACGGAAAATATAACGGTCACGTTTTGTGTGCTTTACTGAAAAATAGTACGGTATTACGCCTTACTCCACTATGGCTGGATTGATGCGGAATGTGGGGAAAAGGGATGGTAGCTGCAATTTCCCTATATTACAGTATAAATGAAGATGTAAAATTTCCATATAGCCTTGGCGGGGCCGTGACTTCGAAGTTATCTCAGAACACTAATATATAGTAAGCTCAGATGGGTAAAATATAGTTACGGATACGAACAATATGGTATGCGCCATGGTTGTAGTCAACAATGGGACTTCAATGTAGCGCTAAGTTCACCAAAATTGCACTACAACGATTTCGCACACCTACCCAGTAAATACACACGTTATCAGTAATCTGCGATAATTATGATATCATTTAATTAAATATGTAATAGCAATATCAGTTTAGCGGAGACAATAATATATGCAATATGGTTTAATCCTTCTGATCAAAAGCCGTACTCACTAGGTAATACCTACATTATTACAAAAATATTAGGCTTTCGCCACAAACGGTATCTAACTTTTTATAATTAATTGAATAATGCCATATTTTGGGTACCGACGCAAGAAGTTACTATGTCGGAGAAAGATCTATAGCTATGCATAGTGAGAGTGCTTTAAATTACATAGTTGAGACTTTATTATTAGCTTACTACGGTATGGTTTGCTTCTCAAAGTGAGAGATTGTACCGTCCTACTTTTTTTTAAATATTTTCTCACTCAAATATAAGGGTAAAGCTTATTGCACGAAATGAATTTGCACTAGATTATTTCTTTTCTGTCCATGTTGCCCTTTGTTTTTCTTTGTTCTTATTTTGATCTAATTTGTTACAGTACGCAACACCCTAATACATAATTATAGTATTAGCTCTCGCCACAAACAGTATCTAACTGTTATATATTTAATTAAATGATAAACAAGGATACGCGAAATGCGATAACTAATATCGATTAAGGCCAGGATTGTATGGATTTACTGGAGTAACAGGTGTCTGCAGGTTGAAACCCTAAAGTTTGCGAACTATTGTTGTTGAAACTATCGTGGGGATGAACCGACTTTGCAAACTATGTTAGTACCATGCGCTTTTCGTAACAATAATGTGTTAGTATCGGGTACTGACGAAATAGCCATAGTTTTGGTATAAATATTATATATAGTGAGTTAAGTTTTTAAAGCGCCGCTTTGTGAGTTAAATACCAGCAGTAGTCTTCACGTTGCGTAGTGCATTCAAAATCGTCCACTTATTATACTATCAAATGTATGCGTTTTCAAAAAGGGGGTAATACTGACTTACCAGTAGCCGGAGATTTACATTCATGTTGTTCCTTCTATTCTTCTGGTCATTTATTTGAACTAATGTGATACCTAATGTTATAATTGAATAGTTATTATGTTTTGTTGCTTTAGATTTTCTATGTTCATGCACACTTCAGCTTAATTGCACAACATATGTAGGGCATCATTGTATTATGCTTACGTCTAATACATTTACACTTTTTTTCTTGACTGGAAATGCCGAATATGTCTCTTTTGAAAGTCAAAACATCGGTTTTGCAGAGAGACTCAGGCATATAAACATAGAATTCAAACAATTATTGACAGAGGTTACCAAGTATTTCTGGGAATTTTGGGAAAATAAAAATCAGCTCTATCGTGCTTTAAAATTTCAAATAACACGCTAAAGAGACAACCTGTCACAGCAAATTGTCGTGTTGCAAACAGTCTATGCTGTTAGAAGTGTTCTAGCAAATCGAATAAGTAAAGAAAAATTACAGCAATGTGCTTTAAAAAGAAGTTAGTGAATTGATAATACAGTCATAATCTTGTTTTCATTACAATTTTCGTGAAAGGAAACCCGGTCAAACATAAATTATGTACAAGGGAAGATGAAATTTGTAGGTTTTAATATATATATATATATATATATATCCATAGTAAAATTGAACGTTTATTGCTGATAATAAAATTAAACATTAACGCGCAGGTGGTGGCAAAATCGTTTAGTGAGCTGTACACTCATCCCATTGTTAACCAGTCGCCGCAACTAAATGTTGCAGTAATAACTGACGCGTTTCGACCTTCAACGATCATCATCGTAGGGCGAGAGAGGATTTGCACATGGTGTGGCAAAAGCCGGCTTCACCCGCATACATTGAACTTATCTTGGAAATGTCAGGTTTGATGCAGTCACAACATTTTCAAATGTTTTCAGCTATCACAACATTACATATATTATTACGCTAAATCAATTGATTGCACGAAGGGTGGTAACATTTGTTCAAACTCAAGTTGCGAACTTCGAAAACACCAACTCATTTAATTTAACCTGTCGTCGATTAACATAACAAAAAATTACCGCCGTCGCACACCGACGCGTTTTCGATCTTCCATAATCATCACAGTGTGAGCGCGTGATAAGGATTTATATGGAAGGCAAAAATTAGATACACGGCTCACATCTGCAATCTCGCATGCCATTTGCTAATATTTAAATTAGCATTAACCACTGTGCGGGTTGTGGCAACAAATCTTTAAATCGTTTGCGAGTTTGAAGTGTAAAATCAATCACATTTATTTGGCCAGTCGTCGGCAAAAATGCCGACGCGTGCGCCGACGTCTTATGATCGCGGTGTTGCACTGTATTTATATGGCTCAGATATGCGTCTTCAGCAGTATTGGTATTCGTTCAGCTTGCTGCATTGTTTTATGTAAACAGTATACATCACTGTTTGCAAGTTCACACAAATATTATTGTCACACACATATATATATATATATATATATATATATATATATATATAGGCCATGTAACTAAACAATGCGGTGGCTTAAAATTGCTTGCGATCTTGAATAAACACAATAACAACAGTCGTCGAACAACGTAGCAAAACTATCAATCCAACACAGTAATGACGCTATCGCCGTTTTCATATATATGTAACGGCGATCCCGCTAAAGTCAATTTCGTCGTACTCGTCATACAAAAGGCAGACTGGCGGTGTTCGACGACTGATTGTTCAATGGGATTGGTTTTTACGTCAAGCTCGCAAAACTTAATTTAAAGAGTTTGTTTGGTGTCATTTTTGTTTTCAATTGTGCGATCTGGACATAAATACAATTAATTTAAACTACAAACGATCGGATTAGCTAATTGCCATCAATCTATCGCACTGTTTTGTCTTGTCAGATCATCGTTACAATTTAAACTGAAGGCGAGGATCGTAATTGAAAGCTAAGAAAGAGGCGGGTTTTGTAAAGTCTGGCAACTTTACTGAAATGCAGTGTACATTTTCGATATTTATTGAAAATTGTTTTTTCGCATTATCCGCGTATTTGCAAGCTGTACTAAACAATCAATGATTGCGGCGGTGGTGACAAGTAGTTCATTAAATAAATTTTCGAGAGGTTAACAAATTCGTTGTATTTTATTATTCAAATATTATGGTTATCACAAATTTCTGATCGTCGTCACCATTAGAAAAACCTAAGCGGATTATCATTCAAAGCAGAAATGAGACATACTGTGTTTGACGTATGTATTGTGTCAGTTTTCTGTTTCGCCTAAAGCATACTTTTATGGACGATCAAAAAGTGTCAGTAGGTGTGACTGGCAATATTATAATCGTTATTTCTGGTTACATTGGTGAGTTTATCGAATTCATCATATTAAAAAATAAAAAGTTATCAAATCCGTAATGCTGTTTAGCTTTTCAATAGAGAAGATAAGGCCAGAAAACCAAAATCGTTTAATCGCATAGAGATTATGATGCCAACATTTCCATTCGGGCAACATATGAGAGCTGGGCTACCAGAGGACGTATTTAATTTCCCACATATATACGCGTGCAGTCCCATCCGCTTGTCAGTTTACTGTCGCTTGATCACGGAAGTTGCGTCAGCATGAATGACTGACGGTATTTGCTGTGTTTTCAATACTGGTTAATTACTGGCGTTGTTTCAGGCTCAGCTAATTTGATTCAAATAATATTTTTAGCGTGAATCAACGATTTAAAAAATAATATATTTATATTATCTCTAAAACCTGAGCGACCTTCTGCAAATCGTTTAGTGATATGCATTTATTTGTTTCGTCTTCAAGTAGGGGCTTGTATTATTCGGCTATTACTTTTATGGTGTAAATCTAAGAACTGCAAATTTGCCAAATACTATGTCAAACAATATACTGTAATGATATATTATATGGATCTACTAGGGAACTATAGGTTTATTCTCAGATGAACAATTATTTATGCTTTGTTCCAGTTGCCAAATACATTTACATCTTTGATTGTTAGCAGATTACTTGCCATTTCAATTTTTGCTGATGTTTTCTTTACATTTTCGTAGTCGTTTTAATTATTTAAGATTTCATTGCCGCAACAAAAAAGCGTCAACAATATCACACATCAACAATAAAATAATCAGTCAGAAATTTCGTTTCGTAAATATAAAGTTTGCTCACTGGAGTGGACGTTCTGAAGATGGAATCCTGTCGATTGCCGTTGACTCTGCCACAAATTAAATTGCCTATACTATTTCTGTTCTAGTTGAAAGTAAAGAAGTATACAGCGACGGTCGCCTAAATAGTAGAACTCATAGAGGCAGATCATAGCCATGTTTCAAGAAATAAATGGCAGATATAGTTACGGGAATTAAGAAAATTTGATCTTTGTTGGTTGGCAAATAAAGTGTCTGGGATGATATACATTGTGAATAGCACTACAATGTGGGTCGCGAAGAGCATCGAGTTACACGATAGAAGCTCGAGTGGTCAATGATTTTTGGTCCGCGCCTACTCTGAGGGTAAAAGCTTATGTAATATAGGAGCTCCGGCGTTCGAAATAATGACGCTTCGTTCCTGCGAAAGTTGGTAGATGCCATTATGTCAGAACCAATCTATCAGAAAGCAGAAAAAAAATCTGTTTGGTTCATTAAAAATACTGGGTGTGAAAATTGCAAAAATCTGTTTGCTACATACGATAAAATCTTTCGTATAAACCGTCGTCACATGGAAATATCACTGTTTTGACCATGGCTGAAAATCATGAAACTACTATCCATAGCTTCATATGCCGCGCAAAGACACCTAAAAATTTAGTAATCCCTTGCTTTTGGTCGTAAAAAGCACCACTACACTGACATTTGCCGCTTGCCGGTTTAATAAATATGTCGTATCGAAGAATGATTTTCTGACTAGGTAAACACTCGAAGATTAAGGTATTGCTTAACTGGTACGGAAGAAAGCCTTAATATAAATAACTTCCGATAACGCGACAGATCATGCTACAAAAAGTTTGAGTGTACCGTATGACACATAGCTATATCATTTCGCATAAAAATTGCGTTCTTAATAGACTATCACAGCCGAAAGTAGTTATGTGGTTTGCAATATACATTCAATTGTGTAAAGCGCTTGGTTTCATATATGATCTATTTAGAGTAGAAATCTGCTTGACGAATATACTACTTCCTGATCTCAAGATCATCATTTCACAATAGGTGGTAGTCATGTACCTAAAAAATCTTAATCAGATAATTAAACACCAATCAGGTTCGTTAAGTCAGATCAATAAATATTCGACCTATAAATTTGGTTATTAGTCACTTAGTAGGAATGCGATAATATAATGCCATGTAAAGCATATCACGTCAAAAGGTGGTGTTTATGTAACAAATTATAGAAATTTACCGAAATAGATTGTGTAAACGTTGCAGATAAAGCCAAAATGTCAGCAGTTATATGTTATAAAAACAATAAATTTTTAAGTGTCATATTTCTTCACTTATTTTGCAAAAGTGGCACATGTTTTAGTAAAACATCACTATTTATTTTCTGCGCATGTGTAAACAATGTCAATACCGATCTACGATTTTCAAGTTAAAGAATATTTATTCGTAAACGAAAATTCGGCAATGGTGTGGGCTCATTAACTATTGAGATTTCCCAATGTTTCACGTGGTGTCAAATCGAGATGAACAATCTCGCGACGTAATTCTATATGAAGAACAAAAAGTTTCTATTACATTGTCGCGCTTTATTTCAACGGGTTTCAAATTGTTAGTTTTGAAAGAAATTATCTGCAAATATGTACTCGCACAAAATTTTTGAGCTTGCGACCGTTCGTTCGTTGGACATGTTAGTCGCATCATAGTTGTTGTAGTAGTGGCTGTAAACAGGAGAAGTTCTAAATGTACTGGCAACTAAATGTCATGTTATGTATACTTGTTGGTGCAACAGAAAGAACATTGCAAATGTTCATGATTTCGGCCAATTATACGCAAACAGGGCTTCCGGAGATCATTATACTACCATGCCTGGGGTTGCAAGGATCAGTAGTTTAAACTATCAGAAACTAAGCAGATCAAAGCAAAGCTAAATATATGGTGTGTAGTTGGCGACAGAGTCCGCCAAACAGACATGCAAATAGATGCACCTGGTACTTCAAAAGTGGTACATTACATACTTACAGTACTTAGCAATAAATTGTTCCATGAGTGGTTCTCTTGAACACAAGAAAATTAATACCACTTAACGAAGGTCGTTGCGTTAGTGCATCATGTGGTGACACGGCAGGTTGAATAATTTCGCTAAGGTAGTGGTGCAACAGGCTGAGTTGACAGTGTTGTTTATCATTTGGTGGGGAGTCACTCATTTTTAGTGCAAAATGAATGTGGAGCGGAGAAAGTCGGCCAATCATTACAGAATGATTAAATTGTGCGCCACATTGTTGAGGGTTAGGTAATTGGCATTTTCAATTTAACATCAACCAACGGAAATGTTGTATTGCCGTCGGTGTCACCATATGGCGCCATTAAAATGACAATGTAAATACATAAAGAATTCAACATAAATATGAACCAAGAAGAATAAAGGCAGTAATAGTGACAACAATTACTTACATCAAGTAATAAGTACTATATAAATTTGTCAGTATAAAAAGTTAATAGTATATGTATCGGCTTGATCCTACATACCGTGCAGAATTTGCCGGAAAGTAGCGCGACTGGAATCTGTACATTTTCAAATTGTTGCACTGTCAGGTTTTAACCGTTTTGGCATAAATACTGGGATTATTCCTGTTTTTTTCTTTGCTGTTTACCGGAGTTAATATTTACCTTGCATGTACAAGAAAGCTGCAGGTTAAGAGTGCAGTACATGCCAGCATTACAGCAATACAGTTCGCTCTTCTTTTCAGTGACTTGTCTGTTGTCAAATCGTTGTAGAGTGGCCTATGTGATTTTTTGCACGTCGACAAATTTACCTATCGGAAATTTTTAACATTGAAAGAAAACCACAAAAAGATTATAAGGCGCTTTGGAATATGTTGACCAACTGACGTACATCGAGAGTATTCGTTAACGACTAGTGTATTGTTTAAGTAGATTTAATCAGTGATACAGAAATTTTTCTAAAGTATTTCGGGCGACGCTCCTCAAAGACATTTGGCCGAGCGAAAGACTATAATGAAAAGAATTGTCCATTACAGTTGTGATGCTCAGATCCTAAGAAACAAATTAAACTATAGATCACGCACTTAAAACATTGATATATCTATATCTATAGGAATCGTTTTTTATGATGATACGAACCCATACCACAGTATACTAAATATTCTGGCAAATAATAGTGTAATCAATGGAGCATTTCTCGAAATAGTAACTCGAAAATATGCAATAATTATGGCAAGCTTAGTGTTCGACGACCGATTGGAGACAATTTGGAAAATAAAGCATCATTTTTGTCATGTTTTGCTAATGCTTGGCACTTAATCACTAGTTGTTTTTTGAGGACATCCTTGGCAGACAGCAGCAAAATACCCATTGGAACAGAGTAGTATATATAAATGGCCTGATAATAAAAACAATTACGATGAAAAGAAGAAAGAATTTCGGAGTTGCACGATGTAAATAATTTATTACATACAAAAAATTATCAATTGTTTGGTAGGTTTACTCTATATTTTTCTTTTGCTGAGGCAGTAGTTCTGTCAGTTTTCAAGATAAAGTTGACAGTGCGTATGAAGATGATATTAGATTTGTTCCCTCATTTTCGTTCGGAAAGAAATTTTTCCAAAGAAATTATATATTACCAATAACTTTCAATTTGGTTAAAAATCAAATCTTTGAGTATACAAACTGATTCTAATGTTGAAAAACGTTTACGCCTGTTGTTTGTGCCACAACATTCCTCCTTCATACCCGGGTGGTATACATAAGATCGGAAGTTGTCCGTATCACAGTGGGCTAATGTTGTGTTGACGTTATGACTGATTGGCTGACTCCTGTTTAGAATTTAAAAATCAATTGATATGGGAATGAAAAGAAAGGTTATGAATTGTTGACAATATGTAAATACATTTTATACTTTCTTTCATTTTTTGTGAAATCACGAACTCACGCTTTGAATAGTAGAATAATATAATCCTAACACTAGTACTGTATGTCACAACGTGTGGAGAGAGAGTCGCTTGGAGGCTATACTTATAAAAAATCTGACTTTGAATTTGCACATGTAATCAATTTTATGCGCATTGACATTATTTCAATAGTTTTGTTCATTAATTTTACGATAACATATCCGTTCCAAAAAACGATAATTAAGTCAATAAAGTGTTTCAACATAAAACTGATTTACCTACTATATGTTTAAATTAAGATATGGTCTCAAGCAAGAAAATACGAGTTAGAAGTGGTAAATTCAGCTTTATATCTCCTTACTACTAGCATGCTATGAAAATAGAGACTCAACCATATTCTGATACTCAAGGATCCACTTTTTTTTCTTTATGATTTTGAAAAGTTCATTGGCCCGAAGTTGTAGCTGACTCTTGTGTTTGTAATGATATTTTATTTAACATTACTGATTTTGTCTTTATGTTATTCTGCAGTCCGGTTATTGTATAACCGGACTGCAAACCAAGCATAAAACTAAAATCAGTATCAATTAAATAAAATATCATTACTATTTTAAGTCAGCTCCTAACTCGGGCCAGTAGACTTTCAAATCATAAAGAAAAAAGTGGATCCTTAGGAATATCAGGAGTATATTAAATCCCATGTGAAGTCTCTATTTTCATGTATGCTGGGTAAGTAAAGGAGATGTAAAAAGCTGAATTTTCGATTTACCCCCACTTCTCTTGCTCATTATTTTCTACTTGGTTATATCTTAATTTAAACACTTAATTTGTTCAAATTAACCCATTTAGACAGTTTTATGTTTGAAACTTACTTTATTGACGAATTATCGTACAGATTGGATATGTTATCGTAAGAATTAATGAGGATAAAGCTATTGGTAATGTCAATGCGCATAAAAATTGATTACATGTGCAAAATTCAAGTCAGGTTTTTTTATAAGTATAGCCTCCAAATTGATTGACATGTCTCCACACATTATTGTTTGCCTAGATATAGATCTTAGAGTTATATTATTCTACTATTCAAAGCATTAGTTTCGTGATTTCTCTACAAATGAAGAAAGTATAAAATAATGACATTTACACCTTTTATGATATCAACAATTCTCCAACCTTAACCATTATATCAAATTGATTTTTTAAATTCTAAACAGGGTCAGCCAATCAGTTTAATCGCTTGCCCAACGTCAATAACATTAGCCACTTGTGATACGGACAACTCCGATCTTAATGTATACAAAACACCCAGGTATGAGGAGGAATCTTGTGGCACAAACAACAAGGTATGCCTAATAAACATTTTTCAACATTAGAATCAGTTTGTATATAAAGATTGTTACAGCCAAATTAGAAAGTTGAAATTATTGTCTCTGGGTTTCTTTGGGAAAACTACACAAATTTCTTTCCAGACGAAAATGGTTTCATCAATAGTTTCATCTTCATGCACGCAGAGTTCAGCTTTATCTTAGCTTATTGACGCCAAGTTATGCAAAAATCCCTCTACTGCCCCTTCAGCAAAGAAAAATATAGAGTAAACCTTACCAAATTGGTGAATAATTTACAATATAATAAATTATTTATCATTAACTTCCGAAGTTCGACCGATGCCTTGCGTATTTTTCTTCTTCTTTTTCATCGTAATTGGTTCGCTTGTGCGTAAAAATTCCATTTTATCTATATTATCACTAATTTGGGCCGTTTATATGTTCTCTGTTCCAATGGTGGCCACAGCAACATCTCCTCTCTCAAGGGATGTCCTCAAAAACCAACTTAATTGATTAAGTGCCAAAGAGCGGGGTCCAACGGGCATGATGACAAAAATGATGCTGTACTCTATGTCTAAAATTCCAATCGATACATTTTCGTCAGGCATAAGCTTGCCACTGGGTGGTGCACATGACTCGAGTTAGCTGTTGCATGCTCCATTGATTACCTATTATTTGCCAGAATATTTAGTATACAATGGTATGGGTTCGTATGGAAGTTGTATCCTCATAAAAAACGATTCCTGGAGCAATGCCTGGAGCTATCAATGTTTTAAATTGCATGATCTGCTCGAGAAAGTTTAATTTGTTTCGCTAGGATCTTGAGCCATCCTGGCACTAACGTCTGGACAATTCTTTCATTATAGTGCACTCGCTCAGCCGTCTTTTTATTTTGAGGGCGATATTTTGTAGCCCGGAAATGCTTTAGGGAAAATTTCTTGTATCACTGATTAAATTAAATCTACTTAAACTATGCACCCTAGTCGGTAACATTATCTCGATGTACACAAAATCGATTGAGCCAGCGCTATTCTAAGCACCTTATAATCTTCTATTTTGTGGTTTTCTTCAATGTTAAAAATATTTCCGATAGGATAAATTTGTCGACGACAAAAATCACATAGGCCACTCTACCCAGCGATACAGACAGCAGACACTCCTAGTCGTGGCACTGGAAAAAATATGAGCGAACATTCGCTTTTCTGTTGCTTGTAATGCTGGCATGTACTGCACTTCTTACAGCACCTACGAATTTCTTTGTACATGCAAGGCAAATAATGCTCCGGTAAGGCAACAAGAGCCGGAATGTCCCAGTATTTTATGCCAAAACAGTTCACTGTTAGTGCAACAGATTCCGAAGCAGACGTGTACAGGTTCCAGTCATATACGTGGCAAATTCTGCACAGTATGTGATGAGTTCCCAATAAGGACCAAACCGGTCTACTAGATGATTTGTCTTTTCTACATTATACTATTAACATTTTATACTGACAAATTTACATATATATCAAGCTCGCAACCTTGATGTAAGTAATTGTTATCACTATTACTGCTTTTAGCATTCTCTTGGTTCGTATTTATGTTAATTCTTGCGCCTTCTTTCCGTGGAAATTCTCTTGTATTTACATTATCATTTAATGGCGCCATATGAGTATTTTTGACCTCATTTTTGGCCAATGCAACCAGTAGTTTCCGTTGGTTGATGTTAAATTGAAAATGCCAGTAATTCATTAGAAACCTAACCCTCCTTTAATGTGGCGCACAATTTAATCATTCTCTGTAATGTGATTGGCCGTTTCTTGAATGGTACTTGTAAAAAATATATATATTCCGCTCCACATTCATTTTGTCTACCATGTAGTGACTTCTACAAATGATAAGCAACACTGTCAACTCAACTGTTGACACCACTACCTTAGCGAAATTATTCAATCAAGTAAGAATAAGCCTGCCATTAAGGTATCACCACATGATGCACTAACACAGCGTGCTTCAAATCCTTCGTTAGATGGTATTAATTTTCTTGTGTTCAGAGAACCACTCATGGAACAATTTGGCCTTAAACCACTGTAAGTAGATGTAATGTACCACTTTTGAAATACCAGGTGCATCTATTTGCATGTCTGTTGTTTTTGTAAGATATGTCGCCAACTGCGCACCATATATAGCCTTGTTGCAACGTCACTGCTTAGTTTCTGATAGTTTAAACTACTGGTCTTGGTCCTTACTATTTGGAGCATGTGTCCTGATGTGAATTATGTGATCCGCTAGTACATACCTGTTTGCGTATAATTGATACGACGAAAATCATGAACTGCCGTACTGCCAATGTTCTTTCTGTTGCACCAACAGGTCATACGCATGTATACATTTGGATTGCCCGATGCATTTAGGGCCTCTTTATGTTTTACAGCCACTACTACAACAACTATGATGTATTCGCATGTCCAACGGACAGACGATTCGCAAATACGAAATTTTGTGCAATTACTGTTGCAGATAACAATTTCTTCAAAATAGCAATTTTGGGGGTTTCCGTTTGAAATAAAGTGCGACTAATGTAATAGAAACTTTTTGTTCTCCATATAGAGTTACGTCGCTAGTGTTCATCTCGATTCTGTTTACCATATTTTTGTCACTTGTGGGAATCTCAATAGTTAATAATTACACCATTATAGTTTTCGTTTACGAATAAAATATTCTTTAACTGAAAAATCATAGGTCGATTATTGACGTTGTTTATATTTTATGCGCAAATAAATAGTGTTTTGTTCGTATGAAGCATGCCCTTTTTGTAAAATAAATTGAAGAATATGACATAAAAATTTATTGTTTTATAACATATAACTGCTGTTTCACATAAATTTTTGGCTATCTGCTGCTTTAGTTTACGAGTCTATTTCGGTAAATTTCTACTAATTTGTTCTCCCATAAACACCACCTTTTGAGCGTTAATTGTCTCCATGGCAGTTAATGTATTATCGCATTCCTCTCCAGAGAAGTGACTGTAGCCAGATTTATTAGGTCGAATGACATTGATCTGACTGTAGGCGGGTGTGTGTCGACTTTTTGTTGGTGTTTATTATCTGATTAAGATTTTTTAGGTGCACATGACTACCACCTATTGTGAAATGATCTTGAGGATCAGGGTGAATATGTTCGTCAAGCAGACTTATCTACTCTAAATAGATCATATATGAGGGCGCAAACACGCAGTGTGTAATATTGCAAACCGCATAGCTTGCTCGGCTGAATGGAATTAGTCCTGATAAGAACACGGAAATTTTTATCCAGAAACATGATATAGCCTATGTGATCATACGGTACGCTCGCTCAAACTTTTTGTAGCATGATCTCAATACATACGTTATCGGAAGTTATTTATATTAAGGCTCTTCCATCACCGGTTAAATGCCTTAATCTCGAGTTCTGTATCCTAGTCGAAATCAATTTCTTGTTACGATTTATATTTATTAAACCAGCAAAAGTTTAGGCGGCAAATCTACCAAATCGGTATGTTTCAATTGAGTGGTGCTGCATTAAAAGCAAAGTTACTTAAATTTTTAGGTGTACAACTATGGCATATGAAGTAATATGGATAGTAGTTTCAAATTATGTTTTCCACAGCCAGTTAGTATGGTCGCGAATGCAGTATTTCAATGTGATCTTTGACGGTTTTATGTACAAGGTTTTTATCGTATGTATTTTGTGACAAACCTTTGAAAAGATTTTCTAATTTTCACACAAGTATCATATTTTAATGAACCAAACGGGATTTTTCTGGTATGCTTCTGATAGATTGGTTCACGGTATGTGGCATCTATAACTCGTGTTTGGGAGCCCTTATATAATTAAAATACCCAAACGTCATTGATTAGATTTCGAACGCCGGATGCACTATTATCAACACACGCGCGATGGTGAATAGTTAAATCGTGTTCCTCGAGCTCTATCGTAGCTCGATTAACTCTTCACTGATTCTTACATTGTGAACGCTGATTCATCAATATTATGTAATCCATATAGACTTTGATTTGCCAACCAATGTTGTAAAGTCAAAATTTTCTTAATTCCCGTAATATGTCTGCCATTTATTTCTTGAAACGTAATAGTAATGATCTGCCTCTATGAGGGTTCTACTTGATTATATGGCTAGGCGACCGTCGGCTTGTAATTATACTTCTTTACTTCAACTAGAGGCAAAGCTTAGTATGGGCAATTGGTTTATTGGCAGAGTCAATTTGTTGGCAGTCGACAGGTTCATCTTTAATTTTGGCCTCCTCCGTCAACAGAAACTGTATTTTAGTACGAATTTCGTTGTTTTGTTGTTATTGTTGATGATGGTGTTGTTGTTTTTGCTTTTTTCGTTGCTGTTGCGAGCAATGTGAAATCTTAAATAGTTAAAGCATTTTAATGTAAAGGAATAAAAACATCAGCAAGAAGTGAATGGCAGAGTAACCTCAATCTGCTGTAGTCAAAGTGTAAATGCTGTTTTACGACTGGGCAAAATATTGTTCATCTGAATCTAAACCTATAGTTCCCTAGTAGTCCATGTAACCATATCATTACAGTATATTGTTTGACATAGTAACCTGAGCAAATTTGCAGTTCTTGGAAATTTGCACCATAATTACTAATAATCAGTAGCCGAATAATACAAAGCCCTACTTGAAGACAAGCAAATAAATGCACTTATCACTAAACATTTGCAGAGAGAGATCGCTCAGGCAGGATGGTATAAATATTATTTTTTAAATCGTTGATTGCGTAGCTAGTAATAATAATTATTTGAATCAAGTTAACGAGCCTGAAACAAACGCCAATCCTAGTTTAATTAACCAGTAGAAAAACGTAGCAAAATTACCGTCAGTCATTCATACTGACACGCTTTTAACTTCCGTGATTGTAATCAAAGCACGACGGTAAACTGACAAGCGAGATGGAACCTTTTTGCGTATATATATTAAGGGAAATTAGAAATACGTCACTGATCTCTGGTAGTATCTCATATGTTGTTCTTGAATGGAAATGTTGGCATCATAATCTCTATGCAGTTAAGAACGATTTACAGTTTTCGCAACATATATCTCAATTGAAAATTTAAAACGGCATTAATTGCACGGATTTTGATAACACATTTTTTAATATGATGAATTCGATAAACTCACCAATATGATTTTCTTCAACCAGTAGAATAACGTTATAATATTATTGACAGTCACACCTACTGACACTTTTTGATCGTCCATAAGTATCTTTAGAGCAGAACAGAAAACTGACTTGCAATGCATACATACGTCAAGCACAATGTATGCATTTCTGCTTGAATTAGGATAATCAGTTCGCCTAGGTTCTCTAATGATGACGACGGAAGGTCGAATCGCGTCAGAACGTGTGATGGACAGTAGATTTGCCATATTGTTTGAATAATAAAATACAACAGAATTTTGTTAATACCAATCTCGAAAAATTTATTTAATGAACTATAATCACCACCGCCGCAATCATTGATTGTTTAATTATACAACTTACAAATACGCGGATAATGCTGAAAAAACTAATTTTCTATCTCCATCGAAATTACACTGCCACATTTTCAGTAAAGGACAACATATGCCAGACTACTTAAGATGAAACCCGCTTATAAATTTCTGCTTTCAATTTACATACATTGCTGTTTGATCCTCACTAGCCAGTTTGGAATTGTATTTTGATGATCACCATGGAAGTACAAGATGCATCAGTGCATTAGACCGATGGCAGTGTATCTAAGTCGTTTAACTGGTTAAATTAAACGAAATTGGCATTTATGTCAAGATCGCGCAATTGAATTTTAAAATGACACCAAGAGTAAACTCTTTAAATTAAGTTTGCGAGCTTGACGTAAAAACCAATCCCATTGAATTTAATCAGTCGTCGAACAAAAAAGAAAAACTACCGCCAGTCTCACGTACTGACGCCTTTTGAAATTCCATGACAATCGTCAGAGTACGACAGAAAATTGACTAGCGAGGATCGACCCGCATTGCATATATATGAAAAGCAACATTAGATAGATAGCGTCATTGCGGTTGACTAGTTGATAGTTTTGCTACGTTGTTCGACGACTGGTTAAATGAATTGTTATTGGTGTTTATTCAAGATCGCAAACTTGATTTAAAGAAAAGTTACCACCACGCCGCACAATCATTTATTGTTTAGTTGTATGGCCTATATATATATATATATATATATATATATATATATATATATGTGTGTGTGTGTGTGTGTGTGGAGAAACTGCAAACAGTTAATGTTCGTGACTGCATAGAAATTGTGCAGCCGAAATTTCCAGTCAAGTATAATTTATACGAGATTATTATAGGTGAGAGACGCATATCTAATTTAGCTTTCCATATAAATGCAATGCAAGTCGCTAGTCAGTTTACTTTTGTACTCTGATGATTATCATAGAACGTCGAAACGCGTCAGTACGCGCGACTGGAGGTAGTTTTGCCAAGTTGTTCGACGACTGGTTAAATAAAATGTGATTGATTTTTACTTCAAGCTCGCAAACTTGATTTAAAGATTTGTTGCCACAACCCGCGCAATCAGTTAATGCTTAATTGTATTAACTTAATAATAAAGTTCATAACTACATAGAATTTGTGCAGCCGATATTTCCCGCCAAGTAAAATGTATGCGAGATTACTAGATGTGAGAGCCGTATATCTAATTTTGCCTTCCATATAAACACAATGCGGGTCAATCCTCGCTTATCAGTTTGCCTTCCTACTATAATGATGATTATGGAAGATCGAAACGCGTCAGTGCATGCGACTGGCGGTAGTTTTGTTATGTTAATCGACGACAGGTTAAATTAAATGAGATTGGTATTTACTTCAAGTTCGCAAACTTAATTTGAATAAATGTTACCACCACTCGTGCAATCAATTATTGTTTGGTTGTATGGCCTATATATATGTATGTTGTGATAGCTGAAAACATTTAATGTTTGTGACTGCATAGAAATTGTGCAACCTGACATTTCCAGATAAGTTCAATGTATGCGAGATTACTAGAGGTGAGAGCCGCATATCTAATTCAGCTTACCACATAAATGCAATGCAAGTCGATCCTCGCTAGTCAGTTTGCCTTCATACTCTGATGATGATCATTGAAGGTCGAAACGCGTCAGTGCGTACGACTGGCGGTAGTTTTGCTTTTTTTCGACGACTGGTTAAATACAATGGGATGGGTGTTTACTTCAAGCTCGCAAACTTGATTTAAAGAATCGTTACCACCACCCGCGCGTTAATGTTTAATTTTATTATCAGCAGTAAACGTTCAATTTTATAATTTATGGATATATATATATATATATATATATATATATATTAAAACCTACAAAATTTTCATCTTCCTTATTGCATAGTAATTGTTTAACGAGGTTTTTTCACATAGAAAGTATGTAACAGTACAAGATATGCATATCAAATTCACCTTTCTTTTTTAAGCATTGCTGTATTTTTCTTGCTATTCCGATTGCTGTCGTACTCTGGCAATAAATATGGGTTGTTGCAACGCATTAGTACACTTTAATGACAGGTGTCTTGCTATGTTATTTGAATTTTAAAATACGATAGGGCTGGTTTTCGTATCATTTTCCCAAAATTTATTTAGAAATACTTATTTCCAACCTCGCAATCAATAATTGTTTAATTCTATAATTTATATGCCTGAGTATAAATCTGCAAAAACCGATGTTTTTGACTCAAAAGAGACTGTGTTACCGACATTTCCAGTCAAGAAAAAAGTATGTAAATGTATTAGACGTAAGAAACGTTATAATACAATGATGCTTACCATATATATTTGTTGTGCAATTATCTTCGCTGGTCAGTTTAACTTCACGCTCTAAAGATGAACATAGAAAGTCTAAAAGCAACAAAACATAATATATATTCAATTATGTATTAGGTGTCGCACATCTACTAACAAATTAGTTCAAATATGACCAGAAGGATAAACCAAAGACAACATGAATGTAAATTATAATTTCGTGCACATTCGTCTCCGGCTTACTGGTGACTCATCAGTAGGAGTCAGTATTACCCCCTTTAACCACTATACATTTTGATGAAGTATGTGTAAAATTGGACGGTACAATCTCTTACACGAACGTGAAGACCTGCAGTATTCTTCGACAAAGCGACTTCAAAGCTAACTCACTATATATAATATTTATACCAAAACTATGGCTATTTCGTCAGTACCCGATACTAACATTATTGTTACGAAAAGCTACATGGTACTAACACTATGGTTGCCGAGTCGGTTCATGGTACTTACACGATAGATTTCAATGTATGCTTTAGTTCACCAAACTTTAGAATTTCAACTATTTCTGAACACCTGTTACTCCAGTAAATCCATACAATCTGGCCTTAATCGATATTAGTTATCACATTTCGCGGTAATCATGACATCATTTAATTAAATATATAACAGTTAGATACTGTTTGTGGCGGAGAGCTAATATATGTAATTATGTATTAGGTGTTGCGTACCTTGTAACAAATTAGATCAAATAGGACCAGAAGGAAAAACCAAAGACAGCATGAACGGAAAGAATAATCTAGTGCAAATTCATTTCGTGCTTACTGGCCTTTTACCCACTATATATTTGAGTGAGAAATGTTGCAAAAGTAGGACGGTACAATCTCTCACACGAATTTGTAAACCTGCCGTAGTGAAGCTAACTTCAAATAAAGTCTTCAGCAATATGATTCCAAAGCTATCTCACTATGCATAATATATAGCGAATCTTTAAATGGTACCGACACTGTGGCTATTGCGTCAGTACCCAATAATATGGCATTATTCAATTAATTATAAAAAAGTTAGATACCGTTTGTGGCAGAAAACTAATATTTTTGTAATAATGTATTAGGTGTTGTGCACCTAATAAAAATTAGTACAACTTTGATCAGAAGGATAAACCATATTGCATATGTATTATGTCTCCGCCCCAAACGATATTTAACTATTACATATTTAATTAAATGATATCATAATTATCGCGAAATGTGATTACTGATATCGATGAAGTCCAGAGTGTATGATTTTACTGGAGTAACAGGTGTGCAGAAATCGTTGTAGTTCTCAATTTTGGTGAACTTTAGCATACATTGAAGTCCATTGTGTTGACAACATGTTCTGTCTCTGCAACCATGTACCTTTTCCATACCATATTGTTCGTATCGGGTCCTGACTCAATAGCTATAGTGTTTTTACCCATCACAGACACTATATATATTATGTGTTCTGAGTTAACTTCGAAGTCGCATTGCAGAAGACTTTATATGAATTTATCTTCATTTATGCAGATTTACACATTAATATAGGAAATTGTACCGTCCCTTTTTCCCACATTCCTCATCCAAATATATAGTGGGTAAAAGGCGTAATACCGGCTCCTACTGATAAGTCGCCAGTAAGCACAAACGTACGTGCATATGAGATTATATTTTCCGTTGGTTGGGTTGTCCTTCTAATCATATTTGAGCTAATTCGTTACTAGGTGCGCAACACTTTTACACATTTGAATATATATTAGTTCTCCTCCACAAACAGTATCAAACTTTTATATATGTGAAATTTTGGTGACAGTTACATTCAAAAGAAGAGAGATATCAAACCAAATAATTTGATGCTAGCTTCACTACTGCAGGTTTACACTGTCGATGCGCACGATGCCTGACATAAACTTGCTCTCGTAGGTTTTACGATGTTTAATGACCAAGTCAGTGGTCATACCGACATATCAGCTCCAGTATCCAATTGCATTAGTACTGGCTGTCCGTTGAAAAGTTCTAAAATTTTAACTTTAATAAAAATCCTTACATTTGGCAACGTTTCCCATACTTCTTTTTCTTCGAAGGCCATCTGATTTGAAACACTTTTTAGGCTTTTCTGCTGGTCTTCACTCGATCTACCCATTGGAGCCTCCGCAAGATTAATATTTGTCTTAAAGTTGGCTATTGCTACAAGTATATCGACTAGTCTACTTATAGTAGATCGAAATTCCATTGCAATTTAAATTCATGTGGTACATCAAATATTGAATATTAGACCGCAATTGCGCAGTTTACAAATTAAATCTGTCCTTCGTGTTTACCGGTTATTGCATTTATAGTACTAAGTGAAAAATTGAAATATCATCGAACTATGTAAAGCGTTGTGGATAGGTTAATTGTAGTCTGATACTTACAAGCTGAACACGAAGGCAAATGTGACGCACTCAAATGGTAGAAAGCTCAAAGAATCTTATTATTTTCATTTGTGTTCTGTTTTTCTCTTAAAAAGATATAAAATCTGCTCATTTTTTATATGCATTTGAATAAATTCAGAAAAAAATATCGTATCTAAAAAATATCATTTTGATTTTTGTTAATGGGAATGTAAATTTGAAGAATTATTTATCATTTTTTATGCATTATATGCTCAATGAAATATTACTCAAATGAAAAATGTATACATAAACAAATGATAGTTCCGATCACGGCAAATGGCGGTTGAAAAGGCTGGTACCCAGATCAGAGATAAGGAACAGCATCAGTGCCATCAGCATTATTTCCATCCGGCACAAAATCTGTCTCAACAACATCAGCGTCAGCCTGGTTGCAGTCCACATACCAAACAGCTTCGAAGCCATTCTTCGGGTAGCAATAAAAGCACGAAAAGCGAGAATAGCCAGTACGTCGACGCAGTGTATTCGACTGAATCTCCATCCACGAATAGTAACACTAACTACCTGTTAACGAATAACAGCAAGCATTCCGATTCTGGATCTGTCTTTCACGATGCACTTGAAGTGGCTGCAAATAGGTAACTGCAATTCGCGTTATTTTAGATAAAATAAACATTTATCAGTAAGAAATGTTTGACTCTGTTAATCTCCACTAAATTAAAAGTAGGCATAATATAATTATTACGCGAATTAAAAAATCAATGATTGCGTGGGTTGTTGTGTCTACCTATATTGGATGGTCCACGTACACGTATGTCGTCTGTGTTTATTATCAGCGTATCGTCCAGACGAGACTTAATTACGCTTAATTCTGCAGTTAAATTATTCATTTGAGAAGTCAGCCCCTGAATCAACGTTCCCAACCCATCAGAAGCCATTTTAAATGTACCAGACATGCTTTATTTTTGCTCAATTATATATAGAGTTTTGCTCGCATAACGAGCATCGATTTAATAAAACAAATTTACAACTATTAATAAATTTATGTTCACTTCGGCTCAAAGTCTGCTTTTATCATTGGGCTGACTGCTTCATTCTTATACGGGCGCTTCTGCGAGGAATTTCTGTTGAAATAATGTCTGCCCTAGATAAGACTCCTTGTTCATTATTTGTCTAAAGGTGGCTATTGCCACATGGGTGGTGGTAACAATACTTAAATAATTTGCAACAGTAAGTAAACATCAATCCCATGGTATTTAACAGAAAAAACAGCAAAACTACAGGCTGTAACAGGTACTAACACGTTTTTATCTTCCATGGTCATCATCAGAGTACGACGGCAAACTGACTAACGAGGATCAAACGCAATTTATATACTTATATATATATATATATATATATATATATATATATATATATTTAAATGCGAGCTTTAATAAAATTCATTATACTTCTGTACAAAAACAAAAGAATTTTATGAGATATAAAACAATTCTTGCCTCATCAATATCTATTAATAAGAACATATCTTTATATATAAATTGGAAAGCAAAACAAGGTAGAGAGAGTGTGAAAAACGGAAACCAATCAAAGTGCGTGCGTCACATCCAGTTCAAGCTCAACGCCTGTACGTGCTTCTTCTGCTTGCATAAATCCAGCTGCAATTTGTTTATCCATAAGGCTTCGTATGTGGCTAGCCCCCTTTTCTTTATTCATTTAGTAATTACTTTGAATGCTACGTCTGGAGAACATACGTTCGATGTGTCGATGATGTGTTGCGCAGTAGCAGACGTGTATTCACCAATTGATTTGAAACAGGCGTTTAAGTTACAATGTTCTCTCATTCGAGTAATTAACCGTCTGGTCGATCGACCTACGTAAGTTGATAACAACTTGCGCATGTATATTGGTAAATAATATTTGATATCGATATTAACGGCTGTTTCTCTTTGATTGCTGGTAAAGGCAAGTGTGTTACCCTAAATTACACTCGTAGTTTAGCTGCATTAACACGCACATTTAATTTTACTAGCCACCTCTCCTAAAATACTATATTCGATGAACTCCGCATCGACTGGATTGAAATAAATATATCGGTCTGGATACCTTTCACGCCATGATATGAGTTTTGTGTCTGGTTGTTGTTTAGTCTGAATGCCTTTCCATGGCGATAGTTTGGTATTCTAATAGACTACTGATTTTTTTCATTGTGCGATGAAAAATTAACCACCACATTATCTTTCCCTGTCACGTGACTGATGCTAAAGTTGAAATCACTAAGACGGATCAATTGCCGAATTACTATTTGCAAATAATTTTGTTAACATTTCTGAAGGACCTCCACTAACGACGTATTGTCTATCTTCATTTCGAAGGGGTAATACAAGATTTCGTTCAAATTGGAGGCAATAGTCGTGTGAGCTAGTAATTCTCTTTCCATTGCCGTGTATTACTTTTCTGCAAGAAACCTTTGGCTGTCCATATATTGCCATAAAATCCAATCCAAGTATGTAATATGGCACGTCCGCGAGGATAAACGTCCACAAAAATACTCGACGTAGGCCGAGTGATACTCGAAGATTTATCATACCATGAATTTTAATTAAACGAACATTGGTTGCGCGGGCGATGATAACATTTACTATAATCAAGGTTGCGAACTTGATATAAATACCTGGCCCATTAAGTACATACATTTTTCAGTATAAACTAAAAACAGTATAGTGTAGAAAAGGTAATTGACCGAACGTTGGCAACCTTCAGCTGTACATCGCTGTTGCAAGTTACTGACATATTTTGTGTTACTAATGATATTACAGCACCTGTATTAACCACAGTCGAAACCCGCGAGAGTGGATCTGAAATAACAATAACGATACGGTTTGCTGAATGACAGAAGTAATACATGTCGGTTGTATTTCGTTTATACTTTTCTGAGAATGAGACTGAACGTTGATCCTGAGTAAACCGCCTGTGGACCATCGTAGCTATTCCCACAAGGTACCATCTTGATATGTTCTCAAGTAATTTATGTTTTTGTGCCCCCATATACATTGATTTATACATCAATAATTAGGACTGACCGCTATGGATCACCAATAAGATTGTGGGCGACTGAATGGTTTTCAGAAACAAGATCTATTTACATAATTTTGCTTTCAATGTAATAAAGAACCCTAACGCTGCACTCGGTTTGATAGTGTCATGGGTTCGGACGATCGAGGACGTTACGGGCAATGTGATGGCAGGCTGGAATCCTTCATCCTATAGTTCGGAATTATTTCTCCGAGATCGGAAAATACACTTGTAACTTGACACTGAAAGTTCTCAAATTCTGTCGAAAGAGCATCATAATTATAGAATCAACTATCTGAGAAACCTAAAATATCAGCATTAGAGAGTTGAGGCATTATATTACTAAGAAAAGTTATCGCTAGATTTTGATACACTTTGTATTTACACAATGGTTAAAAGCACAAAACCAGTGACTAGAACAGTGACAGATAAAAATTTCAATGTTTGTAAACTAAAATCTTTAACTTTAAATTATAAACAAGATCAACAGTAAATTGTCTCGGTAATTTAGTTCTAATACGAAGAAAACTCTGATTTTAAATTTTTATACACAAAAAAATAAATCAGTAGGGCGTTACATTTCTTAAAATTTGCACGTGTAATGATTTTCTAATCAACTATATTTCTCTTATAATTTTTAATATTAGGACGTCACATAAAATAATTTCTTATAAAAGAAATTTCAATTGGAATGTTTGATAAAAATTCTTATCTATCCTTGTTTATAGGCGCAACTTCTTGGCTGCCACCTGGTGCTTCGTGACAGAAAAAAATAAAAAATTTTAAATTGAACGTACATTGGTTGCGCGGGGGGTGATAAAAATTATTATAATCAAGGTTGCGGTCTTGATATAAACACCTGACCCATTAATTACTTACATATGTCAGTATAAACTATGATTGTATAGTCTAGAAAAGGCAATTCATCTAGCAGACCAGTTTCGTCCTTATTGGGAACTCATCATGTACTGACCAGAATTAGCCGCGGACAGGACTAGAACCTAAGCACATCTGCTTCGGATTTTGGCGCTCTAACCATAGATGTGCCTCATTTATTGTATAGTTTTATGTCTCTGGTAATATGAAATCGACGCTTATTTGACTAACATTAAATAGAAAAATGTAACCATTCCAATACCACTTTCACATGTAGTGCGGTGTCTGTTCAGTAATGACAGATTGGGGATGGCTAGTTAGAACTTTGGGTCTAAAAGGATGCCATATGAGCTCAACTTAAAGGAAAAATAGACTAACCAAGTTACATTAGTTAGTATATAACTGAAAATTGTGTGTAGTGTAGTGTGCAGCAGGATAGCTCAGTGGTTAGAGCACCAGATTCCGAAGCAGACGTGCCCAGGTTCGTATCCTGTCCGCGGCAAATTCTGGCCAGTACTTGATGAGTTCCCAATAAGGACGAAACCGGTCTACTGGATGAAGTGCCTTTTCTACACTATACAATTCTTAGTTTATACTGACATATGTAAGTAATTAATGGGTCAGGTGTTTATATCAAGACCGCAACCTTGATTATAATAAATGTTAAATTGATTCGGAATAAATTAAAATATAAAATAAAATTTGATTATGCCAGATGAGTGGCTTCGTAACAGATTTCGAATCAAAAACAGATTTTCACAGTGCATTTTAATAACAAATTTTTTTTACCCACTTCATCCATCTCGCCCAGCTGTCAATATAAAGAGATAAATTTTTAAAAATTGACAGGTCTGGCAAAATAACCTGATTTTACGAAAACGCAGACTATTCTAATCTAAAATTATTAATAAACGTTACTATTAAACTGAAAGTAGTATTCTGTGAATACAAGAATAAAAATTTCCTTGTTAATGTCAAATAGCATATATATATATTTATATATATATATATATATTATATATATATATATATATATATATATATATATGTATTTGACCATTTATAGGGAAATTTTTATTCTTGTATTCACAGAATACTACTGTCAGTAAGTTCAGTAAGTTAATTAATTAATCATATACCAAGTCCTTTTCTTACCTTCTTCAAATAAAATTTGCGCAATTGATATAAACACCAATCCCATTGTATTTAACCAGTCACAGAACAAAATAAAACCACGTTCGGTCACACGTACCGACGCTTTTCTACGATAATCATCATAGCATGACGGCAAGGTGATAAGCGAGGAACAAACCGCCAATAATATATAATGAAAACTAAATTATATATGCGGCTCTCACTTCTGGTAGCCTTGTATAAATGTACATGACTGGACTTAACGGCTACTCATTTTATATGCAGTTACAAACATTAAAATTCTGCAGCCTTTGCTTTATGGACATAAGTGATATAAAAAAATTATTATTCTATTCGTGGTTGGTCGTAATAGTCCTTCAGATTAGGATTGAAATAAAGACCAATTAGATAAAGTAATTTAAATTTTTTAAAGTCAACTTTCACGAAACAAGATCGGGTGTTGTTCAGATTTACCTGATACACTAAGGAAAACTCTATATCATAAAATTATACGTATCTTATTTCAGTTAAATAAGATTTATTTATAATTATCAATTATATTATAAAATTTGTATCCTGATAATGTGAAAGCTAACAAGTCTTGATTCCCTTCCGGCTCAACATAAAATGTAGCTCTAAAATGCGCTATATTTTGATACAAATGCTCTGTTGACAATCCCATTGATACCTAAATGTTTATGTTAAATCTACTGTACAAACAAACACGATTACTTCTAGTCCGCGAGTGCCAAATGAATGTAAAACCGCTCAGAATAATGCCCAACTTTTACACGCTAAAACGTCAAAGAAGAATGTTAATGCTAATGTTGCCTCACAGGCGCCTACACTCTCGACAAACGCAGCACTAACATCAACACCACCAATTTTAGGAAGTCAGCTGAGAAAAGTTATGCAGGTGACACCAGGTGCTACTCAGTCTCAGTCAGTTGCTCAAAACGTCGTAACAACTTGCTCTGGGCAACAACAAATACCATTGCTTTGCATAAATCCTTCTGTTGGATGTGTGGTTGGTAGTGGTATAAATAATAGTCATTCGCTGCCTAACAATTCAACAAACTTGATGGGAAGCATTAACATAACAAACATTACAGGCGTATCCACAAACAGCATCAATGCTAATGCTAATTCTAATTCCACTGCAAACTCTCATAACAACTCAAGTAATGTAGGTGGTTCAATTATATGTTCCAACCAAGAGGACAATTCTGGAGCTGTATCAACTGGTACAAACCCTGTTGGAAATCAACAAACTTGCAGTATTCAAGGAAATACAGGTAATTATTGCATTTAACTAGAATGCGTATTCAAATTTCATAGTTAACATGAATTGATAAAATGAAGTTCTTCTTCAATTAAAATAAATAATCAGATATATATGTCACTATTAAATATGTGGCATTCAGAACAAAAATAATTTAATTAAAACACGACAGTATTTATAAAACGACAGAGTATCTCGATAATTTTTTTATTTAACTTAAAATAACGTCTTATCCCACGAGGAATTTTGGATACCATTGCTTGTGTAAAAGAGTTTTCTTCATTATCTGCTAAAGAGTTCAAACCGGATATCATAAATTTTGAACCAAAAGATCTAGGCTAAACGATGGATTTGCAACCGCTGCAAGTTGAAGTGTGTCAGAATAGGTTATTTTATTATATTTAAGTGCAAAAGAATTTTACTCAAATGTTGCTACAATTTAAAGTACATAAAAATATACAAAACTAAATAACACGGTTTGTTCTTAAATGATTCTTATCCTATTTCATACGGTATTATAGCATTTTTACATCGGTCACTAATTCATAAAGAGCATCCTCAAAAATACTAGCATAAAAACCACATGATCCAATCATAACAGCCGTCCATAAAGTCAACTTGTTTATTCCGGATGTTTATAGAAGAACTCACATAATGTTTATATGTGAACTGTCGTCAATATTTTCTCAGATGGAAGCTACCAATATAACTAAACCGGCAGATAATTTGAACAAGATATATTTGAAAAATTTGCGCAATTTGTCTCAAATGATATAACAGGCGATGGTACATAAACTAGACTGATTTATTGAAAAACCAGGACTCGAAGTGGTTCACATTTTCTTCGGAGTCCGTGACTCAAAACCCTATGCCATTCATGCCGCAAACTGTATAAAATTTGAAATCATGTGCTAACTTGTGTTTATGGTTAGACCATCGTTCAAGCGAAACCTTTTTGGAGTCTCTTAATATCTGAAAGTCTAACTAGTCACCCATAATCATACGTTACAAAACTGGCAAAATGTCACCTCGTGAAGTTATATTAACATGAAGTCTAATGACAGGGTTCTGATTGGAAGTATTTCATCAGTATATACTCAGCATTGCATCGGATAGCAAAGAAAATATTCTATGTAAACCAGTTTAGTCCTTGTGCGGAAATATGCAAGTACTGCCAAATATTTTCCGTGAAATGGTCTCCCTCACTCACTCTCTTTCTATATATATTGATAGTAGAAACTAAAGATGAATGAGATATGTAATTTCGCTTATCAAATAGACCGGATTCGTGCTTAATTCCGGCATCGTAGTAGTTGCTAGGATTACCGTAGACAGAATTTGTAACAAGAGTATTTGGCCCAGAGTTTAGCATTTTATCTTATATTTTACAGATTGTAAGATGTGTAGGCCTTGCTGTATCTCTTCATTCGACAAATTATGAAAACAAATATGGTACCAAGCCAAATATATTCAAGTCATCTATACTAGCGATCCTCATATTGAGTTCACCAATACTGGTTAAGTAATTTATGCGGATTCCCTTAGAATTTTCAATTATGCTATCATCCAGCCTAGACTTTATTATCCCTAACACCGCAGTTGGGATGTTCATTTACTTAGGCAACATTCTTACTTAGTTTTGCAAATTATCGGACAAAATCATATTTGCTCAACAAGAATGCTTTATCGTTAACCAATTATTATAGGAATTTATTTATAAAAAAGCGCGTCCATTTAGTAAAACATAATGCAAACAATTATTTTAACGTCGCTTCAGCGGCTCGAATGCTACTTACATCACTGTCCTGGCTTTACTTCATCTTAATTCGTGCAAATTTGCGAATGCTTTCTGATATATTCACATTAGCCTTAAATAGGGATATTGAAGCTTCCTCTGCTTCAAAGGCGGTTACTGATACAAAAATTGTCAAGTTTGAACTGAATAAATATGGATAATGAAATCCTTCCATAAATATTCTAATCGCTATAGCTTCTACAGATGTCATGGTCGCTTCGTTAATGACAGAATGTAGATGGTCACTTAGAACTTTAGTTTGAAAGCGGTACCGAATAAATAACCATCTATATATATATATACATATATATATATATATATATATATATATATATATATATATATATATATATATATATAAACAACAGACTCAAAGATATTTTTAGTATCCTATCGCAGCAAATTGTGAATGGTACCTAAAGAGTTTCTAATACGGGCAAAACCGTTCTACTGAATAAATTACTATTGCTACTTGATTGGTTATTGAGTTTACACTTACAATATACATATTATAAAAATCCTGATATTCGACTTTGAATCATTATAATTTACGAAAGTGGCATGGTGTATGTTGCGTAATGAGTGATATGGGATTATTGTTAATGCTTCAGGTATTAAGAGATACTAAATTGGTTCCACCTGTAGGAAAACCATCAAAAACATAAGTGGTTATAAGATTCAAAATTGAGTTAAGTATGCGAAACGGGTGGCTCAGAGGATTAAATCACAGACTCCAAGTCAAATGTGATCCGGTTCTAGTCCCATGCGTGCCAACTTCTGGATATTATTTTAAGAATTCCTAATAATGACGAAACCGGTTTACTGGATAAATTTCTCTTCAAACCTGATTCAATATTGAGTTTATACGGACTATATATACATATATATATATATATATCTATATATATATATATATATATATATATATATATATATATATATATATATATATATATAATGTCCATTCCTTTTTAATTTAACACAGTATTCTTATAATTAGGAAAACACAAATAACAAAGTGGATAAAGGCCATTTATTTCGTGAATACTAATCATCACTTATACAATCATACATATTTATACATTTTGGGTTTTCAATTGATTATGCTAGTGGTAACAGTGAACAATGCGCACAAATGGTTAATTCTCAAGCCATCAAAACAATAATGACCAGATCTCAGACATCACTTTGCAATACTGCGAGATTGACCTTTACATGCAAACACTCACACACACAAACACAAACGCATACACACTCACCAACTAGCCAAAACAAGAAACAGCAGTAAAAACGAGTCAGATTTGTTACCACTAGCATAATCAATTGAAAACCCAAAATGTATAAATATGTATGATTGCATAAGAGATGATTAGTATTCACGAAATAAATGGCCTTTATCCACTTTGTTATTTGTGTTTTCCTAATTATAAGATATATATATATATATATATATATATATATATATATATATATATATATATATATATATATATATATATATGATAGTAACAACATTGCACAATAAGGCATTTAAAGATCATCATTTAGAAAATGGATTCCTCTTCATTAAGCAACTCGCCAGTGGCCGCTTGTATTCATTGTTGGCGGTATTCATCTAATATAATCAGTTAGAAATCATTTAAATATTTGTAATACAGGGTATAATTGCTGGCAAATGTGACTCCCAATCAAATGCACGTAAGTTCAATTCTTACACGCATCAGTTATGGCATACGAGATCCTCAATTAGAATCCAATCCCTGTCTATAAAAGTAAATTTTTTTGCTATGTATTTTTGTTTTATTTTAACTCTATAAATGAATAATATTTCATAATACCACAATCTTTAAGATTATTATAACGACAAAATTTCCTTTGTGCCTGTCATATCAAGGAAAGTCTTAACTGCCTGATTAGATGCTTTCTTTAGAGTAAAATTAGGGATTCAATTTGGCCCTCAATTTTATTTACACCGCCATTTTACATTATTTGTCGTCTAACCGAGTCTCGTTGAAAGATATTTAATTTACAAAAGCCTCACTTTTAATAACGGAAATTTGAAACACTGCCTAATAATGCACCAAGGAACCCATTTTGGTCCAACTTTTGGGAGCTCACAACTGTTAATCTATGGTTACATGGTTGGCCTTCGCCACCGAAATTCGTAAATCTGTCCCAAAGGCATCCGTCATTCGTATGAGTGCATATGTGACAGCATTGCTTATCCTAAAAAATTATTTACGACCTCGTGATACATGCAATTCTTCTTTCCAGCAGCCACATGATGCAAGCATTACACGTTCGATTTTTATGGAGCACTCAATTGGCAAAATTCAGACGTTATTCTAAGCAAAAAATCGGTTTCGCAATTCAAATTATTTGAGTTATAAACACAGAGGAAGTAGACATTAAAACATTAATATCATTCATCTACAAGTTTACGTTATATCGTAATGTATTCAAATGGAACACCTTTCCGCATTAGCTATCGCTTTCTAAGCCGAACTCGGATTAATGCGAGGGATATCTTCAAGAGACTCATAATACTGCGTAATGATCTTTTTTTGAAATATTTAGCGGCCGTTAGATTGGTTATGCTTGTGAGTTGAACTACCTTGTCGTTTTTTCGTCAAATCCAACGTTGTATTTGATCTTGACGACGTAGGTCTCCATTATGTAATAAACTGACCGAAGTCACATAAGTTTGTGTTGCTGCATTCTTTTGATGTAAAAGCTTTCATGCTACTGTTTTTTGTGGCCACAACGTGTGACTATGAGAATTTACATGAGCAAAGTTGCGGCTGCTTTCTGTTGACATTATGTTCCCAAGTGGTGTGTGGGTGTGATAATGTTCGAATAATCACCGTCTCTGTATCCCGCATTACTTTGACTTCCTTATCCTATCTGACAGGTTTATCAGGCTGATGGTCATAATATTTAGATTACAGATTTGCAACTTCTGCAAATCTAGCTTTCTATGGATAGGTATATAACATTCTCATAAATTTCATCTACAAATTAATTCGGTGTTCTTTGACATGTTTCGATTGTATCGATATATCAAATAGCTCTAAAAATCCATCCGGACATTCAGTTATCCTTAATCTTGATCGAACTGAAAGAATACATTGAATAACAAAGTATTTCAGGCGCTGTCTGTTATATTTTATCTCTCATGTCGCTGCAGCATAAAGAATAACGAACACTGTAATAACCTTAATAACTTGAATGTATAAGTAAATGAATGAATAGGTAGTCCAATTTGATATGAGTAGCTGTTGCGAGGATAACATGTCTGGATATTGTATAACTAAGCAAGATAACAATGAAGTCCGTTTTGTAGCTTTGAGCCCTAAGCTCTACAAAACTGGCACCTATGTGTGCATTAAATTATTTCCTAGATAGCTTTTTCATTTCGCATCGTCAGCTTATTCGAGATCAGTAAGCTGGCTACAACTATTTTTGATCTCCAATTCAAATGATGTTGCAGTGAACTTAACAAAACATTTTAACAAATTGAAAGCAAAGACGCTTTTAGTCAGATGACGCAGCCAGACACAGAAGTTTCATAACGACCTTTACCAGTTCGATTCTAGGCCGATTAATACAAAAACTAGGCTTCAGTTAAGCGAATATAGCTTTCATAACGACGCAAACAGGACATAATCAAAAGTAGTAAAACGACAACGGTTTTTGGTTGATGAAGATAGTAGCGCAAATCGAGAATACGAAGAAGTAAATAAATTTGGTCTGCGCTTCCTATTCTCTGTTGAATCCCACTCTTGACGGTCTATAACAGTTAAATACTGTTTGTTGCGGAGAACTCATATATATGCCAGTATGCATTAGGTGTTGCGAAGCTAGTAACAAATTAGTTCAGTTGAGACCAGAAGGATAAACCAAAGACAGCGTGAACGGAAAGTATAATCTCATGCACATTCGTTTCGTGCTTATTGGCGACTCATCAGTAGGAGCCGGTATTACGTCCTATAAAGACTATATATTTGGGTGAGGAATGTAGGATAATAGGATGGTACGATCTCCTAGACGAATGTGTAAACGCATTGTACCGAAACTAACATCAGATAAAGTCTCGATAATGCGATTTCCACGCTAACTCACTCTATATAATATATATACTGAGTCTGTAAATGATACTAACACTATGGCTATTGTGTCAGTAGCCGATGCTAACATCATAGTACCAAAAACGTACATGGCACTAACACTATGGTTGTCAAGTCGGTACATGGTAGCAACATGATGGATATCTATGTATGCTATAGTTCACCAAAATTGAGAATTACAACTATTTCTGAACACCTGTTACTCCAGTAAATCCATACACTCTGGTCTTGATCGATATCAGTTATCACATTTCGCAGTAAGCATGAAATCATTAAATTCAATATGTAACAGTTAAATACTGTTTGTTGCGGAGAACTAATATATATGAAAGCATGTATTAGGTGTTGCGAACCTAGTCACAAATTAGTTCAGTTTACCTGATTTTTGGATTGCGTACCGAAATGTTTTAATCCACTGTCATCATGATTTTTCCAAATATTTCGACCTCCGGGTATGGAGGTCTTTTTCAATGGCAAACACATCAGTTGTGAACAGAAGGATAAACCAAAGGCAGCATGAACAGAAAGTATAATCTCATGCATGGCGGTCTAGTTTGTTCCGCTTGCTGTCACTGAATCCTTCTGAAAATTGAAATCATGACAACCTTTGGTTTAGCGTGGAGTAAATTTTTACCACCATACTTGACAATATTGATTTTGTTGTCATTATAAGGGTAGGTAGAACAGTGTCTATTTCACTCATATGAACGGATTTTTCCAACCAGATTTCAGCGATATGCGAGTGCTGACATTATGGAACTTTAAATCTGTGCTATTTCGTCAAAATAAACAATTTTGCTGTCAACCGTTTAACAAGATCGAGCATTAACTTCACCTCAAAACACGCCGTTCGCAATACTATGCGTATTAAAGAGATTTTGGAAAACATAATCGAAATTCACTATAGAAACTGAAGTAATTCGTTCTCCATTTGAAGAATGACCACCACTGATACCTCAAATTTGAGTGTACAATTTTAATACAATTTAACAATAATTGATTGCGCGAGTGGTGGTAAAAATTCTTTAAATCAACTATGCGAGCTTGAATTAAACACCAATCCCATTTTATTTAGCCAGTCGTCGAACAAAATAACAAAACTACCGCCAGCCTCAACCCACTGACGCGTTTCGATCTTCCATGATCATCCTCAGAGTACGACGGCAAACTGACTATCGAGGATCAAATCGCTTTAAATATATATGGAAGGCGGTGTTTTTTTCAAGCTCGCAAACTTGATTTAAAGAATATAATTTTAATAGTTTGTCACGTTTTAAAAGTAAGCTAGTGTTCGTCTTCATCCGATGTGTAACTGATCAAAACAATATGCGGACCTTACAAATTTTGGTGCGATCTCTCCGTTTCGCACCAGATGCGACGTGTTGAAGATTTTTTGAAATTGATGGAAATATCACAAGCGGGATTTGGAAACCTTTGACGTTATTACTGAAAATTCATAAATTTATTGATAGCGTAAGAAACAACTAAAGCATCACTTTACTAATCTAAAAATTTTGGTCACCTTTAATGGTTATAAACCTTATAACGACTTTGTTATTTAAGTCATGATGCCAAAAGGAATCTTGACAAGCAATGTTGTCAGATTGCATATTAGGGCAAATACCTGCTGAATATGATCAGGAAAACTTTAAAGAACTTTCTTTACTTCAACATATGAAATGCTATTGTCAGTTTTAGTTAAGCTGCTTTTAGCCAAAAAACACGGTACTGGCCGCACGAACTGATGATTCAATCTTTAAAAAAACACATTTGTACCATTTCCAAATCAAGCAGAAACTAAATCGTGTTCAACTCTAAACTAGATAAAAAAATTAGTTTAGGGAAACTTTATAAATTCTGCTGTGTTAAAATTACGCAGCACAACGTGTTTGATAGGCTTTACTATTCATCTATCTAAGTTGGTTGCACACAATTAATCACGTCAACATTCATTATAGTGACGACCTTTAGACAAGTTTAAATAATAAAAATTTCTCTACCATAGTATTCATTAGCATTATTATAGGTCTCAGACATACCTCCAAGAGTGAATCAAAATCAATTCTGTGAATTATGAAAGAAATTTAGATCAATTTTGCGAGTTTGATATAAGCACCAATACTATCGTATTTAACCAGTCGCACAATTTACAAAAACTACCGCCAGTCATACATACTGAAGCGTTTTTGCCTTCCATGACATTAATCAGCGCACGAAGGCAATCTGTCTAGCGATAATCAAGCCGCAATGCATATATATGTAAAGCCGAATGAGATATGCGGCTCTAACCCCTAGTGGTCTTACATACATTATACTTGAATTTTAATGCTGGCGGCAAAGTTAATTTGCCATTACATTCGTTAACTTAATGCATATTCTGTTGCATGTATAAAACCCTTATTACTCAATATGTGTTTTTTAAATAAATTTAGAACTGCGCAATAACATTTCTGCTCCATCTTATTTACTGGAGGAATAAACCAAAAAAAATATTTAAAAAAAATACATTCTACATAAAATTACTTATATATATATATATATATATATATATATATATATATATATATAGGTCCAAAATTTTCAAATTAGGCGTGTCTTAATTAAGCATAGATAAGGAAAGCCTCATGTTAATGGCGGTGCATGAGCAAATTATCTTTGTTTGCGCAGTTCTGGACAACGTTGATTGATTAAAATCTTTTCCAAATAGAGAAAAATAATTACATATCGTGCTTTAATTAACATTGAATTTTAATTTGTTGGCGTTTCGCAACATTCACTGAAATAAAACATGTGGATTTGGCCTTTGCCACAAATTTCAAAAGTGGATGCAGTCAAAAAAGTCTCCGTTGAGTAAAGCAAGCATGGTTTCTTTACGAGAAGTGACCAAACATCGTTATCGTGTTATTCTTTCACCAGACAAACGTTCTGGCTCGGTTGTCATGGATCGTGCTGATTAGGTTTCTAGGATCAATTGCTTGAATTATGTTCTACAACTTTAAATTTACACTAAGGATGATGCACCTGAAAAAATATGAGAAAGTCATATCGATGTTGTTATTCCATCTGCTACATGATGGACGTATCACACATGCTGAACACAAATAACTGAGATCAGTTGGAACACAAATACAAAGAGTTTAGACTTTACTGACGTCGCACGAGTATGGTATTCTTTTGAGACCAATTTTTCTAATGACAAATACGTTTGATGTTGGGTTATTATTCACCAATATCCATTTAAAGAAAATTATTGTATTTGTGTGTCATCATGCTTGGGATATTTACCCAAATTTAAAAATTAATGAAAGGAAGTTCGAAAGATTACTTTATTTACGGTGTTCAGACATTAACTAAATATTTTATGATTAAATATACAGTCAGTAGGAGATCTAGAAATTGGTTAAGCTGTTATCGTAGCACGGCCGATATTTTTATGTGTATGCTGGAATGAAGAGGCTATGGTTTACTAAGTGAAGTAAAATTATGTGACCGTTACGTTGATCATATCAATTTTGTCTATGACAGTCGTAGCATTGAGACATGCCACCAAAGCGATTTTCAGTTTTAAGGTTAAATGTGTTGTTATGCTTCCTTACTTGGAAGCGATTTCAATAAATCGACATCGTCCAGACAAGTGCACACAAAATAAGTTGTTCGTGCACTGGCATTGTCTTTCCAATCTCTATGCAAAGTAGTATTTATTTACGTGTCTTTATTTCTAACTATTTCTTACTGATTTATATTTTTGTGCACATTTAATGTGTACTGTTTTTTTCTATTAAAAATTATTCATTTGGTATATTCCTCTAGTAAATTAGCTGACAAGAATGAGTTAAACCGCTACTGTGTCATTTTTAATTGAAGTTTTTTTAATTCATATCAGGCAATAACTATTTTGTGTATTTGAAGAATAACTACCTTATAAGCATCGTCGTTAAATGTGGTAATATATGTAGATATATATTAAAATTTAAAAATCCTTGATGGCGCGTTTCGGGATGAAAATTATTTTAATCAAGTTTACGAGTTTGATGCAAACACGAATCCTATATTATTTAACTAGTTGCAAAAGAAAACAAAATTACCGCAAGTCCCACGTACTGATGCGTTTCGACCTTCCGTGATCATCATCAGCGCACTACGGCAAACTGACTACCAAGGATCAAGTCGCAAAGCGTGTATAAAGAAAGCTAAATTACATGTGCCCCTTTCGCTTTTAGTAGTGTCACGTATAATGTACTCGACTGAAAATGTCGGCAGCACAATTTCAATTTTGTTACCAAAATGAACGTTTTGTAGCTTTCGCTACATGGATACTAATTATACAATTAAACAGCCATTTAAACAGACATAACATTTATTTAAACACAGTTTGAGAGCTTCATATAAATAGCAATCCGATTGTGTTTAATTAATCGCACAACATTACAAAAATACTAATACTCACACATTCTGACAAGTTTCGTCCATCCATCATCATCCTCAGAGCACGACGACAAGCTGACTAGTGACGATCAAACAGCAATTCATATATAAGCAAAGTGAAATTGGATATGCGTCCCGCAACTATTTTAGTCTTGCATACATTGTAAATAACTGCTAATTTCGGCTGCACAATTTCTATTCAGCCACGAAAATTAAATTTATGCAGCTATGACCATGTTTATAAGTTATATAATCAAACATTCATTGATTGCAATTGTGATCAACATTAGTTAGTTTGCCGTCGTGATCTTATAATGCTAATAATTATAGTTTGAAATGTGTCAGTATGCGTAGCTGACGCTGTTTATTCTGTTTTGGAATGGATTAAATACAATGGGACTTGTTTTTACTTCAAACTGGCAAACTTCATTTAAATAATTTTTATCACCAACTGCAAATAAACGTTGGTACCTTGATATAAATACCTATTTTGTTTTATTCGACCAGTATAATGAATGGATAAACCTATTTATCAAAGTTAACGCAGTTCTTAACTAGTCACTTTTAGTGTTTGGGCAAAACATGTCAATAAAATCCATATCAATCCGTAGGCTTTAAACCAGAGTCATAACACACAGCCGTGAAACGCGTTCAATACTGGGGCACTATAACGATAGGCGACATTTTCTTTTAAAATAATCGACTCATTTGCCTCTGAACCATAGGTCGAAATTACATACTAATAGTCTTTCTCATGGTTATCTGAGCATCATTTTATTAGATTGTTTTATTTATGAATCATTTAACAAATTGCTGATCAAAATATTTTAGTATTTTACTTTGACTACGCTACATATCCGATATTTATGTAATTATTCCAACTTGACTTTTTCAGCACGTCATAAAGCCAACTTGAAAAAGTTAACAGGCGTACATCTGACTATATAACTGCATATTTAAATTTAATACTATGTGATACATAAGGTTAATAGATGCTATTTTATAACGACACTCTCATTCTATACAAAATAACTCTGGATCACATTACAATAAACTATTGATAATATATCCCTTATTAACGACTTCTTTTTAAATCATATATTTTGGTCATTCAATGTCATATAATAAAGCAAAAAATTATATCACCTTAGCATAGTGCACACTGAGATCAACAAAAATGGAAGTAAAGCACTGTTGTTCTCTTCATCAGAAATGACAATATGTCTCATCGTTCAGCAAGATAGCTTACCTGTAGAGAAATCAGCGTAAAAAGAAGGTGCTCCAGTTTTCTGAAAGCAACAACTCTTTAAAATTGGCACCATTTGATGTAGAAATTAACATTATATGGATTCTACGTCATTAAAATTAAATATGAGAGCCAAAGTCCTTTCTATGATGCACTTTTCCGATTTGTAAACACATGATGGTTGATGTTGTGTTATTAATGTTAAAATAAACTAATTATCGCGTCTATATGCCAAATCGTCTTTTTTCTTAAACTTTTCGAAATCTGATGCCATTTGTTTTGTTGCTTCGTCACTGTCTTAATCACGTTTATTATAAACAATTTTGTCATTTGGTATCTCAACAATTTGTAAAACAACATATCTGCTTTTTTTCTAGCAGGAGCTTCACATTAATTAGTTTCATTTAACTAAGAAGCAAATGTTTTGCTGGATATTATATACATACAATCAAACTTCTTTCCTGAAAAGAAAATCTCGAACCCTCGCAGGAAAGCTTGTTGGTATCTTTTATATTTAAGAATAAACAAGCCATGTCACTCCATTAAACCGGCCCATAAATTACTGTGACATCTCTAAATCCAAATTTTACATAAAGGCACTAATTTTGTATCGTTTCTAAGTAAGAAGCTTTGGAAATATTATATTTGTAATGGTAGTATATTGCTATCAGTGTTTATATAAACTCCCCTTTTTTTCGTTTAAATGGGGTTCATACTTGTCGTGGCACCAGTTTTGTGACACTATTATACTCGTCTAGAAAACAGAACCAACTGTAACTTACATTTTTTCTTTTACGGCGAATGTATAAAAATGACAAATAGTGTTTAGCCAAGACATCGTAACACAATATTGTCCTAATCTTATTCAAGAGCACTTGCAAAACTAAAGTAATGCAAAAATAGTACGAATAACCAGCAATTAAATTAACGCTGATATAGTTCAAAAATTGCTTACCGTCTTCGAAGTTTGCTCTCTTTATTACGTCTCGGTTGGTGATTTTGTTTCTGATATTGCTGGGTATAATTTGTCATATATCACTTGCCGAACATGTAAAGCCTTGAGCCAGTTAAACCATTTTTTGTGTTTCTAGACAAAATGTTAAAAAAGCTAACTGCTTACACGTTAACTGTTCTTCCCTACTGCATTAATTTCAAGTAAAACAGAATGAAATCTTGTGACTGAAAACATATAATCTTTTTCTATTTTGATTTTGTGTTGTTTCCTTTTGTGCGAAAAATCTCATTCCATAAACTATAGGCCACTTTTATCCGGCAGTTGCAGGTGCCAGCCCCAACACTAATAGTGCAACAGTGACGTTTCCACCGACTTCAACGACAACCAAAGCCTTTCTTCATCATCAGCACTATAACCACAATCCACATCCCCATCATCATAACATTCTTCATCATCCACAGCTAAATCATAATATGAACTACGGCATCTTGTCAACAACGACAGCCAGTAATTCTCCTTCGTCGCTGCAATCTCAACATTCGCATCACATTTATCATCATCATGCAACCAGCTTCTATCCTCCACTTAGCCATAACAACCATCATCTGTATCCGCACCACCATTACCATCATTATGCGCATCCACTGCATGCATTGCATACTCAGGCACCAAATTCATTTCATCATTCCCATCACCATTCGCATCAAATCAGTCAATTTCTGCCCCATCATTCACATATGCACACAACAAGCAGCAGCCAGTCGACAGCCGCAACAATGCCAACAGTTTCGCCGCTACATCCACACCATCAACAATTGCAAAGTCAACAACAATTAGTTCAGCAGGTGAGTTAAAGATTTGGTGATTCACAAAAGATACAACCCCTTTTAATTAGATCTAGAAAAAAATCATTACTGCTGGTTCGGCTAAGTAACCGCCTGTTGGTTTTATTTAAATCAAGTTCTCAAGCTTGAAGTAAACACCAATCCCATTGTATTTAACCAGTCTTCAAAAACATATCAAAACTACCGCCAGTAGCACGCACTGACGAGTTTCTACTTACATGATCAACATCAAAGTACGAGGCTAAACTGACTAGCGAGGATCAAACCACATTGCATATATATGGAAAGCAAAATTAGATATGCGGCTCTCACCTCTAGTAGTCTCGCATACATTGTATTTGACTGGAAATGTCGACTGCATAATTTCTATGCAGTCACGAACGTTAACTTTTTACAGCTTTTGTCACACATATATGTATCAATAAATTATTTTTTAATTGTATTGCCTGTCGATTTTTCAATTTTTGTGATGTAAGTGAAAGCAGCACTGAGATAAAAAAGATGTTAGCAAGTAATCGATTGGTAAATTATTTATTTATTGATTAATTGTTGATTTCGCAAATGAATGAGTGAAGTTGACAGGGTGAATTTATTATGCACTCAATAATGATTTAAATCGATGACAGTAAAACGGGATAAACTTTTTGTGCCTACATCAATTCCAAGAACGTGATGTAAAAAGATTATGTTAAATTTGCCCCCTTTTACCCGACGTTGATTGGGCGTTTGATCGGTTATAATAGCAACCGATCTAAAAACATATTTTTTTAAATCTGATAATGTGCGACTAACTTTTATTCATTTAAATCACACCTTTATCAAGAAAACAGCTATTTCTCATATGTTTTCTTCTTTGGTTTAATTCAATATATCTGCGTGTCAACTTACCCGTTACAGTTTTATAGATTCGTGATCAACCAAATTTTTTCATTTTGAATTAACACCTAATTATCAGGTATTGAATTATAATCCAACTCGTCTTTCCGGATTATAAAACTATTTATTATATACGCATTAGAATTGTTTAAAGATATAGTTTAAAGTATGAATTAGCCATCGACCCACCTGACTTGTTTATGTAGATGCTCCCGCACAATTTCTTAACAAGAACATCATTGATGCCAAGTTCGAGTCCGCTTGAGTGTGAAAGCATTTTTTCCTATCGAATTCAAGATGTAAACCTCAGTTTGATTAGCTAGCCTTATCATCAAAATTTATTATTCTAATTCATGGAATAACTTCAGCCAGACTCTTTACGTCTTCAGGTTTAACACAATCATTCTTGTTAGCAACAGTATTATTTAATTAACTATAGAATAAAACAAATAGATATGTACGCTTCAATCAACGCTGCACCCAACTTGCCTAATCTAGAAAGAGATTTAACACTGAAAACAGAATAATTAAACTAACTTTTCCTGGAATTCCTAATATATTGTGTAAGGAAATAAACTCGTTCTATTATAGTTTTATTTGAACATGAAGACCGAAGTTATAGAATTTGTAAAGAAAGTGAAAAATAGCAGCCGAGCACAACTATAGGTGGCTAACACACGTCAGGTCAAATGCAAAAATGTAACAAAACACGAATTAACAACAAACTAGTCATGTAAGAATTTAAAAAAAAGAATGTTGAAGAATTCATCATAATAGTCTTTTTTAGAGATAATTTTCGTTTAAGTCAAAAAATGTGGTGTAAATTTCTAATTTTATTTGAAAACTATGCATTATATCATTTTATTATCTCCCGTTACAACATAAATATTGTTATTCGTGGTTCTCACTTATGTATAATCTTAAATTCAAATTATACCCTGGTCTTTCCAATTAAAGGTTCATGTAGTCTCGATGAAAAGCCTATTATTATTTGTATCATTATCTACTGTATAAAAATCCATTCATTAAACAGATTATTTTTGCCTTTATTATTATAATAATATCAAAATTTGATATAGCGCAGACAGTGTTATTATTGCTGTAGGTTCATTTGTTGGTTAAACCTCTGAAATATATCGATACTTATTTATTGGTGACTTTATAGACATATTTATGTGATGCGATGTCTTTTATCTATTGTACATCTTATGATATTGCTTTCTATTTGATTAAACATGTTCGCTTTGAATAATTGTATTCTATTCTATTCTGATTATAAAATTATTCTTGTCGGAGTATATACTTCCTCCAAAATGACGATAATTGGCCAAATTTATAAAGCGTATATAAAAGTATTATTGTTTGGCAATGTAAAAGGCCGTTTTCCCAGCTGGAATCTAGCGATTTATCATTTTTTAAGTTACACTAATATTAAAATTCTTTTGGTAATGTGCTAAGTTTGAAGCTTGCCATCTCAATATTTAAAAAGCGTAGCTCTAATCTTTTAATGTTTCATTTTCTGAAAGCATTGACAACACAAAGTATTTTTCTTCTAGAAAACGAAACACTACAATTAATATTAATAAAATCATTTTGGATTTAGTATTGTATGTCATTTGCCTATGCTGACATAAAGTTTAAAGGTAATTTGCCATCGTCACATATTTTGTGAGACCAACGAAAAGGGTTGCATTTCTTATCATAATTAGTTACAAAACACTTAGTAGAAAACAAATTGAATGTGTTTTTGATAGCTCATTCATCCTGGAAACTTTTAAATGGGATTGGTGTGCGTTATTTAGGTGCAGAAAACTGTTAGTCTATGCGTGTTATCATGTAAAATTAATACTACTCTGTAAAAATGTAATAATATTAACACGTGGGTTTCATTCTTACATTATTTTAAAATGTGGGAGTTGGTATCACACAGTAGCTACGCCAATCTTTTATTCGGCCATGTAGGACGAAATAAAGTAAAAACAGCATTCGGTCATACATTAATAGTTTAATATCAAGACCAACTATGCATAAAGCTTGTGCAAATAATAGACTTTCACAAAGCGAAAATATAAGTATTGGCAGCGATGTACTTAAACAAGCAGAGTAGCCGGTCAAATTATTATATTATACGCTGTTTAATTAACAAATACATTTGGTAATGTATGTGATGTATACCATGTATTGGACTGACAAAGCCGACCTAAGAGCTATACGTGTTATTTATGCATATCATACTTACATAATCATTGGTTGCGCGGGCGGTAATAACAATTAATTAAATAAAGTTGGCGACATTGAGGTTGATTAGTTGGATCGTCTTGCCTAACGGTATGTCATATTGGCTCCTCCTAAAGGATAGACCAACCATGAACCATTAGTTAGTATATAACTAAAAACTTTGTATAGTATGCGGCAGAGTGGCTCAATGGTTTGAGCAACAGATTTCGAAGCAGACGTGTCCAGATTCGAGCCCAATCCGCCGTAAATTCTGAACAGTACGTAATGAGTTCCTAATAATGATAAAACCGATCTACTGGATGAATTGTCTTTTCAACACTTTATAATGCATATTTTATAATGAAAAAGGCTTGTAAATAATGAGATACGTGTTTAAAACAAATAGCAACCTTGATTTAAATTAATAAGCGTATCGTAGTTCTTTCAAAAGCAACATGTCTAAGAATCGCTGTTATCCCCTAAGCCTCGTAAGTTGTCAAAATTGGTCACACATTACCGTGTTATAAAAAAATTTTGTATTCCGCTTGGAATTTATTTACTTAACCGTCAGATAATTAAAACGATAGTTGTTAATTCTGCTTCAAACGCCAGGCATGAAATAAAATAAGTCGAATTTGATATTGTCATATGTTTTATATAATGGTTTCAAGCATTTGGACCAGTCAACTCCGATTTAAACATCACAAATGACTATCGTTCGTGTAGTGAATTTATTGATTAAATTATTGGCGGACCATCGTCGGCTAAAAACCATTGGCCTTCATGGCTATCATTGATGAGTTATCAATCCTAGCTCAACGATGATTGGGTTGTTGCATTGGCATTAAAGGGGAGATTCCAGGACGCGTGCGTTCGATGACCTATGTTTAGGTAAGCCAAATAATTGGTATAATTCACGTTAATTGAAAAAATTTTTGCTCGCCAACATTAAGCCACACTACCCTTAATTTGACGTCCGTGATAAAAGGCATGTTGTATACAAAATATTTATATATGTAAGTTCTTTGCCAGCAGCCCTTCTTTTCTACTTAAAGATATATGACAGTTTTAGCTCAATGCCTAAACGGGCTTCTTCCGCTTGCAGAAATCCGTCTGCAATTTTTTATACATAAAGCTTCATATGTGGCTAATGAATTTATTTTATTGAATTTAATTATTTTAAATGCTACGTCGGAGAACATACGTGTGTACAAAATATGTGTATTTAAATTTAATACAAGAAGATCGTTTCGTGCAGGTATGTATTCATTCTTAAGGTAAGATTTTAACACACAAAATTTCAAGGTATCGACAAATGTAAAATCTTACTCAGTTAAATTTTCAATGTCTTAACTTTACTAATGACGTTTTAAACACATTACTTGTTTTAACGAATGGATTTGTCACCCATTTTATTTTTGATAACACAGCAATTGACTTTAGGCCAAATGCACAATGCTGTTATTGGTGGGCAAATGTTGCTGCATCCTAATAGAAGCCATTCGCCAGCACCAGCCAATCAGCAATTAGCTAACAGTGGACCAAACAGTAGCAATCAAAGTTATTCAAGCAACATTACTACTGTCAGCAACAATAACAATGCTAGTTCACATAGCGTCTGTACTTCCAATGCGGATCAGTCAAATTCAGCACTACCATCATTCACGCTTCCCAATGTCAGAAAGATGGAAAGTATGTGAGGTTCTGCCTGTAATACTTGAAATTCCTCCGCTAATTTGGCTTTAATTGAAGCATGATCTGCATTAGCGTTATATTTGAACTACATAAATCGTCTACCCTATTCAGTCATAGTCGTTTTTCTATTTCCTCACTTACAAACCAAAATTTGTTAACTGATTATTACTTATATCCTAATTAAGTATAGACCCCATATATAAAACTTGGCTTTAACGAAACGATATTTTATATTAAAGAAAGAAACTTATGGTAAATTAAATAGAACAATTTACGATAAACCAACCTGGAGTGCACAGTATTTCCATTACAGCAGTTTTGTACTGTTTCAAAATAAATTATCAATAGTTCGTGGCTGCTTTTCACGAATTGACAGGTTAGTTAGTCAAGATTCAAAAGAAAACAAATAAAATAAAGCAATTAACGATTTAATGTCTAATGGCTATCCTAGACAATTAATTGGACCAATTATTAAAGGGAGAATTAAACAGAAACATACCTATTACGGACCAGAAAAGAAAAGTCTACCTGAACATCCCATTTAAAGGGGATGCAGTTTCCCGAATAGCACAAAAGAAAGTTGAAGCGGCATTAACACGCACATTTAATGCAGCTAAATTACGAGTGTTATTTAGGGTAACACACTTGCCGCTACCAACAATCAAAGAGAAACAGCCTTCAATGTCGACATCGAATATTATTTACCAATATCCATGCGTAAGTTGTTGATCAACTTATGTAGGCCGACGACCAGACGGTTAATTATTTAATTGAGTGAACATTGTAACTCAAATGTTTTAAATCAAATGATGAATACACGTCTGCAGTTGCGCAACACATCGTCGAAACATCACATGTATGTTCTTCAGACGTAGCATTTAAAATAATTGCTAAATGCAATAACAAAAGAGAGCTAGCCACATACGAAACCTTATGGATAAACAAATTGCAGCCGGATTTATGCAAGCAGAAGAAGCATGTCGAGGCATTGAGATTGAACTGGAGATGACTCACGCAATTGATTGGTTTTTTTTACACTCTCTCCACGTTTACTTATTTCTATCTTGTTTTGCCTTTCAATTTATATATAAAGAGATATTAATTTGTAGATACTTGAGAAGAAAATGGGAAAGAAGATTTTCTTTTATCTGATAAAAAAATTTTTCCCCATGGAAAGGGTACTATGAATCTAATGTGTTAATTGTCATTCACACATTGCCTCCGTCTACACTACATTTTAGCACCAATGCCCACTCACTAGAGTGAATATAAAATATTCCAATAACGCATGCACAATCAAGAACACATTTAATAGACATGAATATATATGTGCACGGGTGTTAATTCCATATATATATATATATATATATATATATATATATATATATATATATATATATATATATATATATACGTTATAATAATAAAATTTATCAACGGCTTTTTCTAGCGAGAGACATGCATGCGAACAATGTAGCAACTATATGTGCTAATTGTTGTTCGTTTAGGACATAAATGATTTGTAGATAACATTTTTGAGTTACTTTTATAGTTTTGATCATTTTTCAGTGTCAAGTACATGAGTAAATTTCTCAAGTAGAGATTGCTTTATTTACCCGTGTCAGTTGGGGTCGTTTATGCGAATTTCCTCAGAGTTTTCAATGGTTGCTTCATTCAACCTTTACTTAATTACCCCTGTTTCTGCAATTACGTTTGTCAACTTTGCTGACAATATTCTTTTTTAGTCATTCCTAACTATCAAAAGAAGCCTCTTAACTAGACACACACTTTAATTTTAGTCAATATTCTATAGGAGTTTGCTCACATAATGTGCGTCCCTTCAGTATAACAAATTAAAAATAAGGATTATTTCTTATTCATTTCTGAGGTTCGACTGCTGCTTTCATCCTTGACTTCATTTTGCTTAATCGTAATTCATGTAATTCTGTGGGGACTTTCTCTTGTATTCACGTCAGTCCTATATATGGCCTTTAAAAATTTCTCGGGCTCAAATTTGACTATTGCAATAGAGAGCCGCAAACGTGTTCTGAAATATCGAGACAATGAATTGTGGCAATGAGAATTCTCGAGCAAAGTGCTTGACACATTCTAACTTTCATGACCCAACGTCAATTCATCTCTTAATATATTGATGCCTTTGAAATCAATGGTAGCATCTTCGTCTTTGTTTAAGTTTGTGAATCGATGTTGACAATATTTACTTTATTGGCTATACTTCAACGTTGGTTTTAGCCCGTCATTTTGTTCCTACGTGTTGGACTAAATTCCTTTTCCTTTTTAAGACTAATAATCATTTCGATGTCAAAATTCAATTAGGCCTTACCAAGCAAAACAAAGACTATTCAGATTTATATCACTCTGTAACAGTACCCGCTCATTTTGAACTGATTTTAGGCTTAATAAATTTATTTTCCACAACTAATAGTTTATAAATATTTACAATAGGATAAAACTGCAACTTACGAAGTGTAGATTCATGCAGTAATAATTTTTATCCAGATTTCTTAAGAGTATGTATAAGTTAAGCCTTGTTAGGAACAACAAAGAGCAGGAAATTATGAATTATTTATATTATGTATTGGAATGATTTCCGTTGACATATATAATCATATATTTTGTCAGTCTGCAGAAATATTTATTTAATATATTTTTGCTTGATTCGTTACAATGTTATCGTGTTTTAATAAAGAAAACAGAAAAAATTATAATGAGTGTCTTTTTTATATAACCACACTTTCAATAATCTGCTTACATCTCAACAAATTTAAGTTCTACGGCCGTAAATGCGTTCTCAGTTTGTATAAATCTGGATGAAATATTTCAATCCACATTACTTCATCTATTTTTAAGTAATTTCTGTTCTTATATTAACCAATTATAACCACAGCCATATTTACTGTAAAAGCATTCTATGTATGACAAATAAGCTGCGTAACTACGGTTGAACACATAAGATTTTTTTGTCACTGGCTCTTATGTTTCAGTGAACTTGAGCTCTATTCGTTAACGATCTAGTCGATTAGCATACGTAAGTTGACCGATAATTCAAACTAGAGTATTGATAAATAACATTCAATATCGATTTTAACAGCTATTTAGTCTTTAACTAGTGATAAACTTAAAAACGTTTCCTCATATAGTATGCTCATCTTACCCACATTAAATATGTGTGTTAAATTTGCTTCCAGGTTCCCCTTTTTCATGTAGGAAACATTGCCTTCATTTACTTACATCTTCAGATAAATTCTTCAAATCAAGTTTTCGGACTGGCAATCAAATTTAGCTTATTTTGTTTGATCGATTTACTTATGTTCTAGAAAAAGTAATATGTTTTATTAATTCACTTATTTCAGACGACTCATTGAAGAAAGTAAAATTAAGATACTGATGTTCAAATGCAGAGTGCATAGCGCGCTGCGGTGGAAAGATCATAGTCATCAATGTATTGATCAATTAGGTTCTGCGGTAGATTTGTAACGCAATTTACGCAAGGCTGAACTAGGGGTTAATTGAATAAATCGTACAAATTGGCGTATTCTAGAATTGAACATTTAAAAGTTGATGAAGCGCTGCATCCGTCATAAATCATGCCATATTGCATAAGCTAGGTTTTCTTTATGAGATTATAATTTAAAATATATTTTACATATATTTTGAAGAACAAAAAAATTAGTATAAAAAATCTAGTAAATTTGCTTCATTCCAAGTAATACTGAAAAGCTTGTACTTGATATATCGCACGTATAAATCGTCCAAATTACAATAGAAAAACAATTGGTACGTAGTTATTTTTAAATAAATTTTACGAATAAGCGCAATATTGATTTTAAGCAATATTTTAATTGTTATTTAGACAAAAAGCTTATTTAGGATCAGGAAACATGGAATATTCAAACCGGCTTACTACTACTTCACTTGAACAAGCTTCATATGTGAAATAATTTCTAGGCACAGAACAGCATGCCTTGATGAAATAGAATTATTAAGTTCTTAATCAAGTAAACAATAACGCAAAAAAAACAAAGTATTACACACTGGCAAGTGAAAGGATATTACAGTCATCAACAAATTGGACTTAATAGAAATGATGGAGAAGTTTCGAATGATGCGACAAAATAAGTGAGGCTATATGTAACATGTTAAAAATAGAAAAGTTATAAATTTATTTAATGAATTGAAATATAATCTTAATTGATGAACGCTTTAACGATAAAGCCGTGTTTCAGTAGCTTAAGCTGGTTTGATCACCAAAACCTGATATGTATAGACACGTGTTATCAATGGTCAATACTAACATCCATCGAAAGGCTAACAGGTCAGTTTGTATTCTTGAGCCTTTGCAAAAACTGCTTAATAATTGATTTCATTTTTTACAGAAATTAACTATATAAATATTACAAATAATATGATTGTACCTTTTAAATTTCTATCTTTGTTTTCAAATATTCGAAATGAGTAAGCAATTGACGTTATATAGTTCAGGCGGTAGGTAGAAAGAAACACATAACGATCGCCAACCAAAAGTCAAAAATCACGCAAACAATTTTTATGCACAAAGATACATATGTTGATTTTAATGGAATCAATCTTTAGAAGATGCATGGTATCGCAATGCAGAGCCCCTTATCTCCTGTGAAAGCGAAGATTATCCTGCGTCACCTGTAGACTAAATCACTAAAAGAAAATGTCAGTATGTGTTACCACCATATGCATTAATTTTAATGATATTTTTTCTTAAAGACAGGTTGTATTCTCAACTAAATCTGAATTATTATAAGTTTCACTCAAGGGACAGTTCCTTGTCAAAGCAGGAAATTGATGACAATTAAATATATTTGAATTCTCATGTTAATAGAAAATTAACGAATGAGTCAGCCTGGTCAGCAAATTATTTAAATAATAGTAATATTTGACAATATTTTGAATTAAATATTAGTTGTTGTGTTATAGTTCACATTCATCTAGAAAAAGAGTGAGAAAATAGTTTATTTGTCATTTCTTACTTCAGTTATCCGAATAAAAATTTTATCTAAATTCTAAGGTTGTCATTTTTATCCTTTGTAGAAGACCATTTATTAACTCGCAGCCGTATGCTGTTCGTGGAGATTGATTACCTCTTCATATAAAAAATTAATTAATTTTTGGGTTAAAAATTCATTCTTCTCGAGATTTTCTTGATGAAAGTTACGCTCTGCCATAGCCGTATCTAATTTTTTGTATTTTTATCTTTCACTGCTTAATTTTGTTAATAAATTATGAATAGTTCCCTTTCCATCAGATAAAAGTACCGTATCTTTCTCATGTTCTTGTCAAGTATCTATATATGAGCATATCTTTATATATAAATCGAGAGACCAAATAAAATAGAATAATGTAAGCTTGAAGAGTATGTGAAATAAGGGAACAGTCCATCAATTGTGTGCATCACTACCAGTTCAAGCTCAATATCTGAACATGCTTCTTCTGCTTGCATAAATCCGGCTGAAATTTGTTTATCCATAAAGCTTCGTGTGTGACTAAGTCCCATCTATTTTTGCATTTAATAACTATCTTAAATGCTACGTCTGGAGAACATACGTGTGAAGTTTCGATGATGTGTTGCGCAATTGCAGATGTGTATTCACCATTTGATTTAAAACAGGCGTTTAAGCTGAAATTTTCTTTCATTTGTATAATTACCCGTTTGATCAATCGGCCTTCGTAATTTGATCGATAATTTGTGCAAGCATATTCGTAAATCATATTTTATGGGGGCATTAATGGCTGTATCTCTTTGATTTCTGGTAAAGGTAAGTGTAATACATTAAATAAAACTCTTATTTTAGCTGCATTAGATGTGCGTGTTAATGTCATTACAACTTCCTTTTGTGTTACTCGGGAAATTACATCCCCCTCAAATAGGATGTTCAGCTAAAATGCTTTTTATTCTGGTACGAAATACGTCTGTTTCTGTTGATTTCCTTTTTTTAATATTTGATTCAATTAACTGTCTAGGATAGCAATTAGACATTTAATCGTTTATTGATTTAGTATGTTCGTTGGCTTTTGTATCTGGACTAACCAGCCTGTCAATTCTTGAAAAATAGCCGCCAACTGTTGATAATTCATATTTTAAAGGCACAAAACTGTTGTATTGCAAATACTGTTCATTCCAGGTTGGTTTATGGTAAATTGTTCAATTTAAATGACCATAAGTACCTTTCATTGATAGTACATCTAAGAAAGGCAGACAATCATCTTTCTCGTTCTCAGACGTGAAACTGATATTTTTATGCGCTTTGTCGAAACCTTGAAGCAATGGTTGTAATTGCGACCTGTTTTTAAAGACAAGGGAAACATCATCCATGTTTGGTGTTTACTGAGCACATTTGCTCATGTCACTTCTTAATGATGTGTTCTCCAAATGGCCTAGAAAATCCTCTGCCGACACTGGAGAAATTAGGCTCCTTTTGGTCACACCATTAGTCTGTTTATATATGCTTCTATTAATACTAAAGCGTTCATCTTCTGTGCATTATAAGATAAGCTTTTTTAGAGTATGACTTGGCACCGGCGATGGTAATATGTCGTGTTCTATCGATAGGAATATAATGTCAATGGTTTCGTCAGTTGAACTATTGTGTACAAAGATATAACATCAAAGGACATCATAATCATGTTTCCAACTATAATAGATTGAATTCTATTAACAAAATGAAAAGAATCCAAAACAGAATAATTACACAGTAATTTGCGCAATGTTTTCAGTATATGAACTAACCGTTCAGTCAATGCATGGAACAGAGAATTGATCATTGTTAATATTGGTCTCATAGGACGAACTTTTTGTTTCCTTGGTAATCCATACATTGTTGGTGCAGATAATTCAACTGGTTAGAGCTTCTGTGTAATGGCGTCATAAATTAAACATGCATCTGTCAAGATCTTAACTTCATTTATTACTTTGTGCTCGAATTTTTATATTTCATCTGGTTTATCCTCTAAATGTGTGAATTTTGTATTGTCATTCAGAAAGTTTTTCATCTTTTGTAGATAGTCATATTTTTCCATTAAAACAACGCTCTTGCCTTTACCAACGCGTTGGATTTTCATGTCTGAATTTCTGCTGATACATTTAAGCGCATTTAAATGTTGCTTTATCAATGCATGCTGTTCTGAGCACTTGGACTATTTCAAATTTGTAGTCTGGTCAATGGAAGTAGCCTTGGACCAGTTTTTATAATCAATACTTGTTGGTACTAAGTCAGATATTTGTTCGAATAGAAATTCAAATTCTGTCTCAAACTCAGTATCGCAAATATTCATAATTTAGGCCCATCGATAGTGCTGCTATTGTTTGTTGATCGTTTGTTATTTTTGCTAAGTTAAGCACGCGTTGATCAATATTTGTCGGTATTAAATTACACAAAAATACAGGTTTCATATCATTTTCTAACTTATTCAATATTTTTGTTTTGTCATACGTCATAACAGCTGGCCAAAACATCAGATATCTCATTTTTGTAAAAATACTCAGATCATTCAATGCACAAGATACACACTCGATTCTTACTTGCAACACTGCTTCATCTTCTTTTAGCTGATCAATATTGGAATACGCCAACCTTGTAAGATTTCCTTTATTGACACGTATTTTGGATTTGCGTAAACTGTGCAACAAATCTCCTGAGAAAAGTAATTGTTTAATTCACTGATAATAATGGACTTTCTGCAATAAAGTTTATTGTGCAAAACATTCTGATGTCACTAGTTCATCTAGTTTTTTTTTAAACATTCTTTTAGAACACAAGCCTCCATAAAATTCATAGTTATCTTTCCATGTGCAAAAAATAAAGAAATTTTATCAGATACAAGAACCAGTTCTTGTATTCGATAATTGTCTTTTTCTTTTTGCATATGGAAAGGGCAGTATGAATTGTATTAAAGCTCGCATTCCAAAAGAATATATTATTAAATAAGCAACAAATTATTATTATTATTATTATTATTATTATTATTATTATTACTATTATTGATATCTCGGGTGGGATCTAAACTTCGTCAAGTTAAACTGCGTTTGTTCTATGTTGTTAAGTTCTTCACTTTCGTAATGTTATACTGTGGCAATAAACGAGGCTAAGCTCCCGCACTCTGTTGTATTAAATAGTTTGTAATATATCTTATTTTAATATAATGCATAACTGCATTAAGTGTGATGATACAGAGCTGTTGATCTATAGACTTTGGAAAGTAAGCCTAATGGAAGGTGCTGAAAGAAACGAGTACTTCAGTTGTTCTAAATTTGGTGATTATTCTAATAACTTTGTAGAGAAGGATCTGACATCACAAGGGAACTCTTATGGTAGTGACCAAAGGTAAATCATCCATAAATGCTGACATCATATTTTAAAACAGTTTATATGCATCCTTCAAATCAAATGGTACCCGATAAAAGTTTTAATATCTTAAGATAAATTACAAAGATACACTCCAATCTTTCACTAACTGGATACCAACTTATGAAAAGCTATATTTTAAACTAAATGCAAACAATCAGTTTCCAACTAATGATCGTGTTAAAATTTGCGAAAAAACTTGGTAACTTATGCATCAAGATAAGTTACATTATTCAATTTGCAACATTAACAACTAGTCGAAGTTAAATATCTTTCTTTACAACTTAAATCATTGGAGCTTGAAAGCAAATTTTGATGGCTCCAATACATTGGGATCTATATTTCTTCCATACACGAGTAGCAAGCACGAGATCTTTTCGTGAAGTGCTGTATGATCTTTTTATTTCGTTGTCGTTCTTCGTTTCAGGAAATAGTTTGTAGCGCTCGACGTCGGGATCGAGACGTTCAGTGCAAACGAGACATTTAGATATTTTGTATATTGAATTTTGATTATTTTTCTGTAATTCTGATAGCCGATGTGTCTTAAAATGTGCCTGAGTGTTGCGTATAACTACACTAGAATTAGAACTTTATGCATAGAGAAAGAAGCAGTAATGTATGCAATAGATTATCTTTTCTAAGCTTGCAAAAACTCGAAATTCAATTTCAATAGCGCGATGTCGTGCAGCTGTTAGCCACAAACTATATAATAATCTGGGTATTGGAAATACAGAAAGGTCGTGCCCAGTGTCTGATTGCATTTTTACTGACCGATTTAAAATAATTCTAAAAGATTATCTTAATTAGAATTTTTCATATGTAACACGATTTCAACGTTTGTTTCTACGTCTATTAAATGGGACACTTTTATCAATCCCATAAATCTGGGCAAAATTAAACTTATGATTTTTTACTTCATGTAGTCTGTCGGTGATCGTAAAATTATGGATGTTATTGTCAGCTGGATAATGTAGTTCTCCTGTTGGAACGTGCAAATGAAGTTGTCATCTACACCTTTTATTGATCAAAGTCACCTTCATTAATGTTGTTGCATTCATTTAATATAAGTATTGTCACGCAACTAGCTGGTGGTGGATATCATAGGCGCGTTGTAGCAAACGCGGAAACTTTCCAGAGAAATTATTGCATCGTTTGACTAGTAATATTGTGTTTGAGAGATTTTTCTGCGACACAGGTGTCGTAACCGCCTTGGACTTCTTCTTTAAAACAGATGGGCGTGATACTCGGAGCTCCATAGTTTCTAGTTTTAAGCAGCATAAAAACTTAATGCCTTGTGTGGTTCTAATCCACGGTGTGATTGCGTAAATTTTACCAATCTTCGCTTTATTGGAGTCATAGTTAAAGCCCGTCTAGCAGTGTTTTCGTATATTACAATACTCCCTGTGGCTTGGCACGAAACTATTATAAGACACTTGAATTTCTACTGCCAAGTCTTACTAGCCGCCCCGGACAGATTCACTATATTTGGAACACTACCCGAATGTCCAATGTTTTCAACACAAACTTTTGCCCATACTGAGAATGTAAATTTGATAAATCTCAGCCCTGACATTTAGAAATCAAGTTGGCAGAGTGCAGATTGAAACTTGGACAGAGACAGGAAATAAAGTTTAAGATCGATGTGTAGTATATTGGAAGCTCCTTTTTGCTGCAAGCTGCGAATTTTTGTCTTTGTTGTGTAGATACATGCTTAGTTGTTCTACTAATTTTTATCATATTGCTATTGATTTCAATTTTTCATCTGGATGGATCTTATACTTGGATATTTCCTCTAGTGCATTTCTCTATTGCGAGGCTAACAGCTTAAAACATTTCAATTAATGCGACTTCAAATTTTAGTGACACATGACATTTTTTATTAGTTACAAAAAAATATTTAAGATTTAGCTCGTGTAAAGCCCGTTAGTTTAATGTAAATAATTAATTAATATAATTACGTATTTTTTTATTCACAAATGTTTGTCTCAAATAGTCTGCTACTCTTAGCTCTAATTCCATCTTTGCGACTGTTTGCTAATCTTGTTTGCTCTCATATGTGTCGGCCGTGAGTTATTTTTCTCAAGGATAGCCACCGCATAAACAAACAAAGTAAATCGAGATAGTTTACTAAGAATAGTTTACTAGAGCTAAATAGTCTTCATTACACAAAAGACTATGACTATACATGTGCATATGGATGCTTTTTAATTCATTAAAATAAGGTTTGCATAAATTGTCATATTATGCATTACTATATAAAGAAGCCAAATCAGGTTTAAGCCGAAGTTTTGCCCACATTATGCTGTCAGTTGAGTTCTTCTAGTTAATTCCTTTGCCACTGTTTATGATTATGACAATTAAGTCAGTCGTAATAATAGAATTTTTCTCTAAGATGTATCCTTTTGCAAAATTTTTCGTTGTCCGCAGAATTCGACTTAGAATCCAACGTGAGACTTATATAATTGTTTGTTAATTGTGTAAGAATCTTTAGCTTTTTTCCAAAATAGTGTATAGCCATTTTATAATACAATTTGTATGATATATCTGTACCTATTGGCTCTTATGAACGTATGAATATCGTGTCATATTTTTCACTGAGCAGTCCACTGTTTCTATCCCTGGCTCCGTTGTTGTAATTTCCTATTGGTCACCTATTCTCTTAAAATTGTTATTTTATCGTTATCTGTATACAACATGGCGACCTCACGAATTCTTCTATCAAGAAAATCGTCAGCGACAAACAGCACTCCGGTCTCGTATAAATTCTCGCGACTGAATTTCACGGAATAATACAAATATGATGATTATGATGATAGCTATTGGGATAAATAGCCTAATCAATTAAAAATAAATGATAGCAAATCGAGTGTATACGTATCACAACAAAATCGTAATGATATAATAAGAATAATGTAATGCCAAGAAAATAAACGACCGTAAATAAGCTGGGTTGCCAAATAAATAGAAGTATATAGTATTTTTTAAATATGAGAGACACTTGTATATGAGTTATTCAGTTTACAATTTTTTTGCGTTTACAGGAATACTTTAATTATATCATCTGTAGATTAATTCAATAAAATGTTAACACGTATTAATTCATGCATGTCGAGTGCACAAGCATTCTGACTAATCTATTCAGTATATATAACTTGAAGAATAGGTTTCAACAGTTATCTATATTTAGTGAGTCTATCAACAACAGCAAAATCAACATAAGAAATGTATATTATTCTTTCTTATGATAATATTTTTTATTGTTATCACTATTTGTGCTATTTTTCTTACTGTAGCTGATAAAACAATAAGTTTTCAAACGGAAGTATTTGAACAGTTATTTTTATTCTTATTTTAGAATTTTGGCCTTTAAACTCTACAAGGCGATGTTAAAAGCAGCTTCTTAATTGGTACATAAGCTTAGCTGCGCATTTTAAAATGCTACGCTAAGCAAGAATATTGCAGATCACTAAAGCTTCATATTGCCGTCAACTACTGCCCTGGATACTCGAAAACAGGAAATAATTTAATTAAACTTTGGCTTCAGTTAAAATGCACTCTATTGTTTAATTACACAAAATATTGTATTTTTAATATTAAAGCTATTTTTACACTAGCAAGCGCTAACCCATTTTGTTTGTTTGCATTAAATTAGCACGCAGATAGAAATGAGAGACGTGATTTCTTACATGTACTATTTTATTAACATTAACTTCATTATTCATCCTTTACAATCCAAATTTCATACTTTATTGTACACTGAGGTTGTTTTCGCATCCAAAAATTAAATCAATCTACAATTAATGTTTTTGTACCTTGATTGACAGTGTTTTTGACAATTCAGCTCATCCTTTCATAGGAGTTGGAGTTATTTATTGCTAAAATGAATCAGGTTACAGATGAATTTTAAAAGAAATCTTATTATGTCTAATGTCAAATTTCAGTGTTTTGGAATGTTGTGCTTATCATTCTTTTTTCTCTTAATAATAGGTCTTAATATATAACTGCTATAAATAAAATAAAGAAATTAAATATAAATGTGACCCTTTTCATGTCGTGCAATGTCAAATCTTTTTTATTTTCAGGATTTATGTTATACAGCAAAATTTCCATTTAATGAAATTGTAAGTCATATATCGTTTAATTTTAAGGTAACTTTCAACATGATTATATTAAGCATTACCAATTGAATTATATACCGTATTTCTTGTGAAAGTGGGTCTTTCACATCACTTGTTTAGGAGAAAGCACATTAGAGTCAAACAATTTTAGAGTCATCAATGAATTTTTTTAAATAGCGAACGTCTCCTACAAGCACGAACCAGAATAAAATTAAACAAACAATATTTTTGAAAAAATAGTCCGCTTAATATCATCTGACGATAATTTAGCTGCTTCGAGAACCTCGATTTAGTTTTGCGCACGCGTGTGTATGTATGTAGAAATCTACGGATGAAATTTGGTCGCATCTATCCTTACTCGACTCTTCCTTCCACTCCACCTTCTGTCCTGACGTTCCAGTATCTCTATTTAAATTTGAAAGATTGGTTTATTGGATCCATATCTCTGCCACCCCGTCATTTCTTAATAAAAGACAAACTGTGGTTCATTTGCACCGCTTGATGATATTATAAGAAAAATTTTACAAATTTCCTTTGGATTAAATATTAATTTTAGTAACACGCTTTATGCCAAAAATAAGTATTGACTAGCTGAGTTGAATTTATTTTAAACGATTTTTCCGAATTAATAATTTTCTTTGAAGAAATGAGCCTAGGGCCCGTATATTGGTATTATAATTTTGCCTAATATTCTTACATTACAAATAATGTCTTAGAACTTCGTTTGAAATTCATTATTATAGATCCAGGATATAAACTATGATAACATATCACACGTGTTCATAATGGTGAAGTCTAGAGCATCACCAAAACACTTGGTTTCGCTTGGACATGTCATTAGTCTGATGTCGTGATCCGTTTAGATTGTGATGCGCTTGATTTTAGCTACCTAACGCAATGTGATAAAGGCGAATAGCCGTACGTGAGAAGTTTCCTCGGATTACAAAAAGATTGCAAGAGAGTGCTGATTATAAATTTTCTCGAACGATAGTTAAAAAAGACGAGCCTAGACACCGCACTTGCATGCAATAATTTTCCATGTGTAACGCACATATGCTGTATTGCCACACTGTTTGTTTAAAAAATTTTCAATTCTTGTTTATTGTGTTATGATCTGTTTTCCTTCGGTGTCATCATAACATTGACTGTTTCGGTGACCATGCGAAAGATATTTATAATCAGGGCAGGATTGAAAACTTATTAGCGTGAATTAAGTTACAATAATATAATGTAATAACAATCATACATCCGTAGTTGTTTCTCACAAGCGCTATTGAAATGTTAAATGCCTAAGTCCTATGCATTAACATGCTTGTTAGCTTATGCCACACGCATATAATTTATTCAAATCAGCAATCATTGATCGGAAGTTTTTGATAGTCATTTAAATTTAACTTTAGATAAAAGTTGAGTACTATTACAATCAAACTCATATATTAAAATCTGTTAAATCTATTGCAAACTTAGTACCAAACTAGTACAAAAACGAGCAGAAATGTATATAACAATGTCAGCATGAACGAATTATATGACCTCATGTACAAAAGAGTTTGTGTTTATTGCTGGCCTATCAGTAGGATCTGGTACTCCGCCCTATATCTACCTTACATTTGCTCATAAAATCTTCGACAAATTGACGGTACAATCTACTATACAAACGTTTATTACGGCAGCAATGGAGTTAACTTCATATTACGTCTTAGACAATGCGACATTAAAGCAAACTCACTATATAAGATATATATCGAGCCTGTAAAATTTACCAACACAACAGATTTACAGGCTTGGTATTCATTATATATGGTGAGTTGACTGAAGTCGCATTGTCAAAGATTTTATATATAGTTAACCCAATCACTGTTTGAATACACATTCGTATTGGAGTTTGTATCGTCCATCAGTCCTATATTTATTGACCAAATGTATAATTAGTATAGAGCGTAGTACCTGCCCCTACATATGAGTCGCTAGTAGGCAAGAAACGCATGTGTAAATGTGATTCTACATTTCATGCCGACTTAGGTACATCCATCAAGTCTTACTTGAATTAACTTGTTGATAGTTGCTCACTACCTAATAAAAATATGCATAATTATTAGATCTGTGCAGCAAACAATATAATAATTAAATATTATTTATCATGATAAGATTGTTGATAATAAATTAAGCCAGTCGACCTGACAGTTAATGACTAGAATGAAAGATTATCGCAATTCAAGTGCATGTTTAAATAGAACGATAAATACATATCTGAAAGCGTGAAAACTTTTATTAACTCCTCGAACTATTTTCACCAGATATTATTTTAAGCTTCTTACCAAATGTAATGACATAGACAGATTTGAAATTTCGAGGCGCTGTAGATAAAACATGCAGAATATGCACGTATGCGCATTATGAACCGGAGTTGATGCGCATAAATAACTGGAATTCTCTCTATTCCAACCGTTTCTCGATTCAAATTTATGTTTGTTACGCATTTTCGGAATTATATAATGATGTTCATTTGTAGATAAATGGGGTAAACTCAGAAATAAATGTTTCTTTTAAGTGGTAAGATTTATTTTAAACTTTGCGCATTGTAACTCTTTCATGCTATCTTTTATATCACATTATCATTAATAAATCATTATACCGGTGCTTTGCTTAGCCCCACCGCTACTGTTTGCCTCAAAATGATTGTAGTACTGTTTATCAAAACAGGTCTTGATTTGGCCTATCATGCAGAACCTTAGTGTTAATTTGTGATATTTGGACAATTTTAAAAGAATTTTTACCCATTTTTTCTCATTATTAATATAAAAAACAAGTTTCATAAAAGAATATTCTAGAAATCGATAAAATAATCCAATCCTTTCTTCTGGTTTGTATGTGTAGTAGGGTATCAGTAATGACGTTGATTTTATCTTGGCACTAAATAATATGTAATAATAATAATAATAGCCATAATAATAATACATTTATTTGGCAACAAAGTCTAACAGGCCCAATAGTTGAGATGATGAGGTAAAAATCAACATTAGGATATGTTAAGTTGAATGTAATTGTGACTGGCAAATTATCTAACCGTAGGGGAGGAGGGAGTTGAGAAGGAGAAGTCCTTTTATCAACTCCGTGATAGTTCGACCTGATGGAGAGGAGATTCCATTGGACTAGGAAGTATGGACTAGAGTACGGAGTATCAATGCGGGATTTTCAGGTGTCTGACTGACGAATTCGATTCTGAGTTAGAAGGTGTTGGAGGATCTGCTGCAGAAGTCGACCGACGATGTTCTTTGTCGTGTATCTCGAGTTTCTGTAGGGTAGTATTGACTATGGTAAAGTCGACTGGATTGAATCTTGTGGAGAGACTGCACGTCAGTGTCGCGTGCAGGGATCACTGACTTCAGTTGAGCGAGGTTACGGCTGATGGAAAGCATGGAGGAACAAGCGTCCGATGGATGCCGTCAGATGGTCCAGTAGGCTATTCGAGTTTCCGATTGTTTGCTGAAAAAAAACTAGAAAGATTTAGTAGATCAAATTGTGGCACAGTAAACAATATTTGGATGCGGTAGAATAAAAATGAGAATAGAAATAGTATCGGTGGTCCTTATTGTAATTTGAGAATCAGAGGCGAATAGTTAAAAGAAGAGGCTATCCAAAAGAGACTTCACGCTCCGAAACTGGATAATAGTCAAGGAATAAAAAGAAGTGTTTTGGGTTAATTTGGAACCAGTTTCGATTCTAATCAGACGTCTTGCATAGGAATTGGTTAAAGAAGTGATTGTGAGCCGCATTTTTAAATTCGTGCTGGGATAAGAGAGATATTTCCGAGGGAAGAGCGTTCAGTACACTTGTGGCTTTAGGAGAGTGATAGATTTTATCAAATATATTAGGTGTGGTTGGGTTGGATTGAAGAGTTGCGATGGCGTGTAGTATTGTGGTCACCAGGGTGAGCAAAGTTTGACAGTGATAGGCTTGTTTTGATCTTATTAAGAAAGAAATGAGTCATAAGTGTCGGGTAAATCATAGCGGATGAAGGTTAGCCAGGAGTAGGCGTTCCCGATAATTCTGGCTGTGAGGGAAGACTCGCTTTAAAAATCTGGAAGAAATCTTTTCGATCGCGCAAGAGGAGTCTAGAGTGAGAGGACAATAAAATTCGCTAGTGTATGCTATGAGGGGAAGGACGTAGACCGTGAACAATGTTTAAGAATGGGATTGTTACTCATGTAGCAGATTAAAAGGACCCACTTGAAGAATTTTCAGGAAGTATGTTGATCAAATAACTTTCTTTTTTATATTTTCAAATATAAAAGTAAAAATAGAAAATAATCCAGATTTTAAAGCTTCACAATATCGATATTTTATGATATCATCATCCACGTATTTTTAAAATATATTTTATTAATATATGTATCATGGATTCTTAGATAAACGTGAGTTAATAAAATTTATTTCTGGCTATAACACTACCTGTCAGATCAGTGCCTCAATATGAATGTTCAAAACTACATTGAAATGAACAATTTCAAATTTCATTTGTATGCATTGTGCAAAGATTTTTCTTTCAATATATAGAAAAATAAAAGTACATAATTTGTTTTAAATTTTCTAACAGAAGCTTATATTTTTGTTTCTTTTATTAGTTCAAGGCTTCTTGTTTCTAATAATTAATCTGGTAGGTTTTCTTAGCATTGTTATTCTTTATTATCATTTTTAGATGATTGTTCTCTCTATTGGATAGCATCTGTTGAAAGTTTCTATACCAATATATATGCTTGGTTGCTTCGCATTTTTTACAATTGGTATTTTTGGATTTTTTATTATGCAACTCTAGTGACATTTAATTATCTGCAGAGACCGTATTTTGAGAGTCACCGACCTTTCACCACATAATCGCTTCAATTTTATGAAAGGTAAATACTATACAACAGATGTATAACCCATTGTACCCTTCCCGTCTGCAAAAACAAAAAAGAAATTTTATCAAATATAAGAAACATTTCTTTTGCATTGTCTTCTCAAATATCTATACCGTCCGATCTTGATAAGCGTTTGCTTAACTTATCAAAATTGCCAATCGATTAGCTAACAATTGAGGCACTATCGATGGGCCGAAATTATGGAACACATCCTTCTAATAAATGCGATGTTGATTGAAGGCAGCATTTGAATTGCTATTTGAACAAACAGCTGACTTGGAACCTATCAGTATTGATTATTAAAAAAATTGGTTCAAGGCTACACTAGTTGATCAGGCTTCACATCTGAAATCATCTAAATGTGCAAAACAGCATGCATTGACAAAAAAGCATCTAAATGCGCTTAGAGGTATCAGCAGAAATGCAGACATCAAAAAACTACGCGCTGATAAAGGAAAGAGCGTAGTTATAATGGATAAATCTGACTACGTACAAAAGATGGAAAACGTATTAAAGGACAATACAAAATTCACACGTCTAGACGATATATCGGATGAAATATACAAAGTGGAGCGCAAAGTAATAAATTAAATTAAGATTGTGACAGATGCCGGTTTTATTGATGAGGCCACTGCACAGAAGCTCAAGCCAGTTTGATCATTTACACCAATAATGTACGGATTACCAAAAACACACAAAAACGGTTGTCCTATGAGGCCAATTTTATCAATGGTAAATTCTCCGTTTCATGCACTAGCTAAATGGCTAGTTCGTTTACTTGAACCATAATGTAAACTACTACGTAATTATTCGTTTGCCGATTCGTTTGAGTTTGTAAACAAAATTCAAGATAAAAATGTTAAAAACAAGATTATGGTATCCTTTGATGTTACGTCTTTGTTTACAAATGTGCCAAGTGATCAAACTATTGAAATTATTGTCAAAGCAGTAGAACACGACATATTACCATCGCCGGTGCCAGGTCACACTCTACGCAAGCTTATCTTATTATGCACGAAAGACGTGTGGTTTCGTTTTAATGGAAGCCTGATGGTGTGGCAATGGGAAGCCCCTTATCTCCGGTGTTGGCTGAGATTTTTCTAGGGCACCTAGAGAATACATCATTAAATAGTGAGATAGGTAAATGTGCTCTATATATATACGGTACTTGGATGATATATTTCTTGTACTTAAGAACAGGTCGCAATCACGAACATTGCTTCAAAGTTTCAACAAAGCACATAAGAATATCGGCTTCACGTCAGAGCACGAGAAAGATGACTGTCTGCCTTTCCTAGATGTACTATTAAAGAAATAAACTAATGGTAAATTAAACAGAATAATTTACCATAAACCAACATGGTCTGCACAGTATTTGCATTACAACAGTTTTGTGCCATTTCAATATAAATTATCAACAGTTCGTGGTTGCTTTTCAAGAATTGACAGGTTGGTTAGTCAAGATTCGAAAGGAAATGAATATAATAAATCATTAACGATTTAATGTCTAATGGCTATCCCAAACAATTAATTGAATCAATTATTAAAAGGGAAATTAAACAAACAGACGTATTATGGGACAGAAAAGAAAACAGTCTACCTAAACATCCCATTTAAAGGGGATGCAGTTTCCCGAATGGCACAAAAGGAAATTGAAGCAGCACTAAGACGCACATTTAATGCAGCTAAACTACAAGTGTTATTTAGGGTTATACACTTGCCTTTACCCGCAATCAAAGAGAAACAGCTGTTAATGTCGATATCAAATATTATTTACCAATATACATGCGCAAGTTGTCGATCAACTTACGTAGGCCGATCGACCAGACGGTTAATTACTCGAATGATAGAACATTGCAACTTAAACGCCTGTTTTAAATCAAATGGTGAATATACGTCTGCTATTGCGCAACACTGTAACACGCGGCTCCGCGTTACAATCCAACGATGTTCAATTTGACAAATATAGTGCTTTTTAAGAACAAATAATCCAACTCTGTTTTTACACAATATTTCTCTTAACTATGATTTTAGAAACAATCTCTGTTAGTTTCAAGCAGTTTTAATTGAGATTTATTGAACTGCAATTTTATTTGTAATTAATAGTGTAAACGCCCCGGCTTTGTTACAATAGGGTTTTGCTTATTAAATATACACGCCCGCGCGCGGGTTTCCCAGGGAACATGCGGTGGATTATAGTGTCATAGTGGAATTACTCTTCTTCTTTGAATTATTCGCAGTTTATACAAGTGATTTACTGTTAGTATATAATTCTACGTATCAGAATTTCAGAGTACAATGGATTATTATAATTAAATAAGTTAAAACCATAGAAAACAGTGGATTTTATTTGTGAAGTTTTTTCATTGAAGTTTTACGAGATTTTATTCTACACATTATCAGTGACAACATTTACCAGTGACTTAATATATATCATCATATATTTTACATGTATTCATCACAATTCAGACGTGTGTGAATGGTATATTACTTGTGTTGAAAGTATATCGTTTTGCTGCCGTCTAGAGCACGGACAGTTTTGTTTAACTGTGAATTGACAATTTCTTGTGTATAAGACATTCAATTTTGTTAACAGAATTTCGTCCTGTTTCCGTCTATAGCACGGTGAATTTGGACTAACTATGAATTTTCTATGCAACATTGTGTGTAATACATATGTGATCATTCGAAATAGTCTTCTCACATCACCCATCAGGAAAAGGCCGGGGATTGATCATAAGCACGGATCTCAACAGCAGCTACCAGTTCTATGTAGGTAGATAGCAAACCCGCAAAATACCCCTACAAAACATCATCGAAACATCGCACGTATGTTCTTCAGACGTAGCATTCAAAGTAATTACTAAATACAAACAAAAGGGAGCTAGCCACATACGAAGCCTTATGGATAAACAAATTGCAGCCGGATTTATGTAAGCAGAAGAAGTACGTGCAAGCATTGAGCTTGAACTGAATGTGACGCACGCAATTTGATTGGTTTCTATTTTTCACACTCTCTCTATGTTCACATATTTCTATCTTGTTTTGCTTTCCAATTTATATATAAAGATATGTTCATTAGTAGATATTTGAGAAGACAATGCGAAAGAAATATTTCTTATATCTGATAAAATTTCTTTTTGTTTTTGCACACAGGAAGGGTACAATGAATTTTATTAAAGCTCGCATTTCAAAAGATGTATAACTATTTTTATGTATCTTTTATCAAGCATTAGTTAAAGAACAATTCTGACTTCCAATCTGAATTTATTCATATTTTAATAATAAGAAATAATAAATCTTTATTTGCCAACAAAGGCCATCTGGCATGACAACTGAAAATATCAGTGTACTAATCAAAAGCAGGATTATTTAAAAGAGAGTGGAACAGTGATTAGCAATTTTTTATCAGTAAGGATGGCAATGGGGCTGGCGATCAAGATCTCCGCAATCCTTTAATAAATATGCCCCAAAGAACTGGTGTTATAACCACCAGAAGTTTTTTTATTCATGCCAAGTCTGTCTTTGTCGTTCCGAAGAATTTCAGAATGAGTGCCAATTTCCACAGCTGACGGAAAGGACAACAGACCACAGGCACAAGGGTGCATCAGTATCGGGAAACGTCTGGCGCAGGAAGTAGTAGACCGTACTTTCTGCGCATCAACGGCATCAACGGCGCCACAGGGAAGAAGCCAACTACAATCCGACATCCCTGTCGACTCTTTTCGTCCTCGCCGACTTTTTAACATAGAGAACCAAACGGACAACGCCGGTCGCAATCACCAGCCTACTTGTTTGCATGACCCGACCAAAGAGCCCAACGAGCTTCTGCACCTTCTTGATTTCAAAACTGGCGAAGAGTTCATCGTAGACACAGGTGCAGCAGTCTCAGTTCTCAAAGGTGATTCAATGGCCGAGATGTCGCTAGGCGTTCTTCTCGCAACAGCTACAGGCGAGCCCATTACAACTTATGGCTGCCAATACCGCACACTCAACATAGGTCTACGACGTGAATTTTCCCACAACTTCATCATTGCCAAGGTCTCACATAATATAATAGGCCTTGATTTCCTTCTAAAATTTCGGCTCATTGTTGATCTTGCCAATCAAAAGATCATCGACCCCTCCACCGGACTTGAGCAAAATTTTTGGACACTTGCCTCCGAGCGTTTGGAGTTACAGGTCATTCAGCCAACCCCAGTGCATCATTCAGCAGAGATATCAGCAGCTCTGCGAAAATACAAATCGCCTTTCGATCTTAACAAGTCAGAGCTATGAGTCTCCATCACGATGCATCATATCGTCACAGAAGGACAACCTATTGCACTCAAGAAGCGACCACTGGCTCCTGATAAGCTGAAAGCTGCCCAAGAAGAATTCTCAAGGCTTTTGGAAGAGGGAATCATCAGACCATCGAAAAGTTCATGGGCGTCACCACTGAACTTAGTCTCTAAATCAAACGGATCGTACAGAGCCTGTGGAGACTACCGTAAGCTAAATTCTGTGACAAAATCTGATGCATATCCTATTCCAAATATTGACACTTTACTTGGAAAACTCAACGGCAGCAATTTCTTCTCAGTGATTGACCTCAGACAAGCTTACCATCACATCCCGGTAGCACCAGAGGATATCGAGAAAACTGCAGTCATAATTCCATTTGGCCTTTTTGAATATCTTTACATGCCTTTTGGACTTAAGTGTGCTACTCAGACATTTCAAAGATTCATGGACAACATACTTCGCGACGACTCTGCTTATTTTATGTCATATCTCGATGACATTATGGTATTCAGTCCACTTCTTGAATCTCATGCGAAACATCTACGAAATGTGCTCTCACGCTTATCCAACCACGGACTCAAGATCAACTGTGACAAGACGCAGATTGCAACTTCATCCGTCGACTTCTTAGGGCATCGTATCACGGCCCAAGGTATTCATCCGTTGCCGTCAAAGACGAATTCAATCAAGAATATCAAGTCACCAAAGACTGTTAGCGAGTTGCAGAAAATCCTGAGAGTACTGAACTATTATCGCAAGTTCCTTCCGGGCCTTTCAAAACAACTTTATCCTTTGTGCAGGCACCTGCGGAACCGAAAAGGACTTAGCAAGAATTCCATCATTGCTTGGTCATCCGAAGACGAGGAATTACTTCGACTTGCCATCAACTCGTTAGCAAATGCCACAATGCTAACGCATCCAGATTTTGAAAAGCCATTTCTACTCACGAAAGATGCTTCTGAATTCGCTATTGGAGCCACGTTGGAACAAGAGATCGGCGGAGTTCGGAAGCCTATCAGTTTCTACTTGCGTACTCTCCAACCAGTAGAAACGAGGTACGACACTTTCGGCCGAGAACTTCTCGCCATCCACGACGCAGTGCGCCATTTTATCAGCATCATTGGCAGTAGCAGATTTGTCGTTTTCAAAGATCATGCACCACTAGTTAGCGCAACTTCATCTATCGCCAAGTACCCTGCCAGAGTGGAAAGAACTTTCACGTCTAAGCGAATGGCAATTTGACGTCTTTTACGTCAAGGGCAAACAGAACTTCATTGAAGATGCCCTTTCCAGGCTAGACGTCTCTCTACAACCACCTTCGCCGTCACCATTCACTGTCAACTCCTTGGCACTCAGTGAACCTGCACTAACGCCAACCCTCCTGCGAACGGAACAACGCGGTGACATTCACATTCAATGATCAATAGCCCGTCACCCAACCAAGTTCATATGCCGTCTGTGGGAAGGCTTACCAATTGTTTACTTCATGGGTACGCAGCCCAACAAGCCAGTTCTGCCGACCAGCCTTCAGAGAAAGGTTTTTAGATTCAATTCACTCAATTTCTCACCCAGGCAACCAAGCGACTGTCGGACTTCTTACAGATCGTTTCTAGGGTCACAGACTTAGGCAGAATGTTAAACGATGGGTCTCCGAGTGTGCTATTTGTAAGATAAATAAGATCACAGGACACACTCGTTCTAAGTTGCAACATTTTCGAACTACTACTCGCCTAGCTATCGTCCACATCGACATAGTTCATCGGACAACGGTTCAAAGTTTCAGCAACCTTCTAACTATGATCGATAGATTTACACGGTGGCCTGCGGCATTACCTCTTGGCACCATTTCTGCAGACGAAGTAACTAACGGTTTTATCTCTGCATGGATATCAAATTATGGTGTTCCCAATGATGTCATCACGGACAGAGGCACTTGCTTCACATCTGATTGTTTCAAAACCACCTTGCGGTACATGTGATGCATCTTACGTCAGACGACTGCCTACCATCCCCAAGCTAATGGTATGGTAGAGAGAATGCATAGGGAACTCAAAGCTGCTTTAGCATCCTCGTCCATTAATGGCAACTGGGTCGATGCACTACCTTTAGTTCTGCTTGCCATGCGTTCCCGTACTCGTGAATCCATTAAAACATCTGCGCCACAACTCTTGTATGGCATGGATCTACGCCTGCCTAGTCAGCTCCCACGTCCACTACCGGCACAAGATGACCCACAAGACGAAGCTACCCGCCTTCGACTTCAGTTTGGTAACATGTCTGAACAGCAGCCGAGACATACGCCTCGTCCAGTCTTCGTTCACCCACAGCTCCACAACTGCAAGAGAGTATTCGTTCGCAACGACAATGCTGTTGCACCACTACAACCAAAGTATCGCGGTCCTTACCCGATTTTGCTCAGACAACAAAATTACTTCATTATTATGCAAGGCGCTACACCGACATCAGTAAGCATAGACAGGTTGAAACCGTTTATCGAACCGCCTGATCCTGAGAGCGTTCAAACTTCTACACACGTCTCAGGCTCCGTCTGCTCACAATCTCAATATCCTGATTTGTATAACGCGTAATTGATTTTTTTTAAACATTAACATTACGCATCAAAAATTTTCAACCTTACGTTATTTTTCGCATTTGTCTCACGTGGTATGACCAGCTGTTTTTAACTAACAATTGCGTAGCATTTTTGAACAGTTCTTTGGTATTATGCCATTTCTGAGGCAATGTTCGTGTACATATTTTTATGCAGTCACCTTTGATTTTAATGTATATATTTTTACATTATAATGCATTTCTCACACATGACATTAAACTGCCTATTTTGGTATGACCAGCTACTTAGAGCTAACGCTTTCGTGTAGCAACACTAATTAGTGATCAGCTTCATATCATGATACAGGCCACTTTCAATGCATATCTCAACTTCATCAATTGCACAAAGACCACTCTACAAATGTCATGACCACTACGTCGAGCACTCTAGCTCCTTTGTTCGTATACAAACACATTGACGACGATCCAACCTGCTTAGGTTTTAACTTAAACCTGGCAAATTCAGAGGCGATTTACCTCGAAATCTTCACGCTGCGGCTCCTAAATCTAACACTGCTCTAATTTGCGTCACGCAGTATGACCGACCACTAGAGCTAACAATTTTTGTAGCAATTCCTATTGGTTACCTGGCATCATATCATTGTTGAAGCAACCAACAAGCATATTTAAACCCAGCATTTATGGTACATCATATTTTTGCTTTATTCTGTTCGAACTCTGTCATACATTTCTTATCTAGCCTCGCAGAGAGGATTTTTTTCTTTTTTTATTCAGAGAGGAAAGTGTTGTAATGACACAAATTAATTGCCGACATATTGCGTAAATTAAATTCAATTTTATTTACGTTGCATCAATGAGAAAAAAGCGAAACTTGCCGTTTAACCAATAATGTGCAAGTAGACATATATTACTATGGCATGGTATTTAAGCACGGCAATTTACCATGCAAGTCAGCTGTCGCATTTGCATTCTGCTTTGCGTTACGCGTGTGCGTTCTGTCGACTGTCAATGCCTACGCTGGTGATTTTATTTGTTTCACCAACAATTGGCAACATCCTTGACTCATCTTGTTGCGGTACAACCAGCGAGACGATCCAATTAATGCTGAACTTCAACGAAGTTCTCCACATCGTGATTACAACGCGACAACAAAAGGATCCACAGCCAGAATCAACCCAAGGTTCTAGGACATCTTCACACTCTGAATAATTCAGGAGAACGCACGACCAGGCCCTGTTAAGGGCCCCCTATCATAACAATATCTATATTCAGAGCACCTTAACTGAGTTTCTAACGTCGTATGGCATTTACTTCAGCTGGGCGTTTACACATATTTGGTAAATAAAATTTGCAGTTCAAGAAATCTCAATTAAAACTGCTTGAAATTAACAGAGATTGTTTCTAAAATCACAGTTAAGAGAATGATTGTCTAAAACCCGAATTCGTTTATGTGATCCTAAAGTAAACAGAATTTGATAAAGTTGATACTCGTTGGGTTTTAACGCTGACCCGGGTGTTGCACTAAAACCATTTCAATTTTGTTTCACAAAGAATATCCCAGCTACAGGTAAATGTCGTACGACATTACAAAATAGTTGAAGGCTGTAGATAATTAGAAACTGTAACTGTTAAAGGCCCTTTTCAGGGCCGGGATTCCGTTCTACTGCCAATACCGAGAAGTACTCCTAGACACTTGAGGCCAGCTCTGGTTGAATGGATTGTGTTTCTCCCCATGGATACACCCGAATAAGAAGAGTTGTCGGAACCAGTGTTAATTTGCTTTTTGAAGGCTCAGAATTGTCTTGTTGAAGATCTCCGGCAACACCGTTGTGGTTGGCACACTTAGAAGTCCGTTTATTATATAACCGATCACGTAGTACTAGTTATGCAGCAACAAGAGGATTGGCGTGACTGAAATCCAGGTGACTATGCTATACAGCGTGATAAACGCAAGTCAAGAAGTCAGTGGAGGTAGTCAGACAAGTAGAAATAGGGATAGCAATCACACGTGCACCGGACGGAAATGTCAAGCATGTGTGATGATGCGTAGTAAATTCACCGTGCTTATATACGTGTGCAAGCGCAAGGCCGCACGCCATTGGTTAACGGAAAATTTTTCTTTTTTTAATTGTTACCGCATTAATGAAATTTTAACTTCAATATGTCGGCGAATTGTTCTGAGACATTACATCACATTCCTCTCTGTATAAAAGAAAAAATCCTCTCAGCAAGGCTTGATAGGTAACGTAGGGCAGAGTTTGGACCCATTTAAGCAATTGGTTATTATTCTGCCCATAGCTAATAAAAATTTTCATTAAATGCTGGGATGATGCATGCTTATTTTGGTTGCTTCGACAATAATATGATGTCATTTAACCATTAGGAATTACTAAAAAACTTGTTACCTGTAGTAGCCGGTCATACCATATGAAGCGAAATAGAGAAGTACGAGGTTTTGAGAGCCGCAGCGTCATAATTGCAAAGTGGATTGCTACTGAAGTTGCCACGTTTAAGTTTAAACTTTGGCAGGCTGGATTTCCGTCAATGAGTTTGAATACGACCAAAGGAGCTAGTATGTGCTCGACGTTGTGGTAGAGTGAGTACTGTGCAATTGATAAAGATGAGATACGCAATGAAAGAGGTCTGTGCCGTGATATGAAGTCGATGACTACTTAGTGTTGCTACACATGGCTTTAGCTGTAAGTAGCTGGTCATACTAAAATAGGCAGTGTGAGCTCAGGTGTGAGCCATACGTTGCAAGAGTACAATGTAAAAACAATATATATATATATATATATATATATATATACATGAAATCAATTGGTAACGACAAAACGTGTAATCAAACATTACCGCAGAAGTGGCATAATACCGAAAAACTGTTCGAAAATGCTACATAATTGTTAGTTAAGAACACCTGGCTATACCACGTGAGACAAGTGAGTTTGAGGAATATAACTGAATCATGTGGATACACAGAGGTCACATCGCGTGACATGAAGCGCAAGTGGTCAGCAAAAAGTTAAACATTTGCTACGTAGAATAACGAAAAATTAATATTAAAAAGTTATAATTTTTGCGTTATACAAAGTAAACTATAACTAGGTTGAGATTGTAGACAGATAGAGCCTGAGTCGCGTGTAGAAGGTTGTATGTTGCCAGGATCAGGCGGTTCAATAAACGGTTTCAAACTATCTATTCTTACTAATTTAGGTGTCGCACCTTGCATTATAATAAAGTATTTTGGCTTTCTGAGCAAATTAGACTAAGAAGTGCAAGAATTTGGTTGCAGTGGTGCAATAGTAGCGTCGTTATGAACGAGAACACTCTTGTAGCTGTGGACCTTCGGGTTAACAAAGACTGGGCGCGACGTATTTCTCGGCTGCTGTTCGGACATGTTACTCAAATGAAGTTGAAGGCAAGAAGCGTCGACTTGTGAGTCGTTATTTGCGTGTAGTATACTTAAGAGCTGACTAGGCAGGCGTAGATCTATGTCATATAAGATTTGTTACGCAGACGTTTTAAGAGATTCGCATGTACAGGAACGCATGGCAAGTAGGACTGAAAGTAATGCATCGACCCAGTTTCCATTAATGGACGAGGATTCTAAAGCTGCATTGAATTACCTAAGCATTCTTTTTACCATAACGTTAGATTGGAGATGGTAGGCAGTCATCTGGAGTTTTCAAAGGATTCGATGATAATCAAGTGCCTCGATCAGTGATGACCTCGTTGGAAACACCATAACGGGCTATCCATGCAGAGATAAAATAGTTAGTGACTTCATCTGCAGAAATAGTTCCAAGAGGTAATGACGCATACCAACGTGTAAATCTAGCAATCATAGTTAAAAGGTAACTGAAACGCTGAGCCTTTGTCAGATGAACCATGTCGATTTCGACGATGGCTAGGCGTGAAGAAGTTGTGAAATGTTGCAACTTAGAACGTGTGTGCCTTGGGATCTTTTCTTTCTGGCAAACAGCACACCCACAGACCCATCGTTTAGCGTTTTGCCTGAGCCTGTGACCCCAGGAACAATCTGTAAGAAGTTTGGCAGTGAGAAATTAAGTGAATTGCGTCGAAAACCTTTCTCTGAAGGCTGGTCGGCAGAACCGGCTCGTTGTGCTGCGTGCCCGTGAAGTAAACAATGGGTAAGCCTACCCTGAGACGGCATACGAATTTGGTGGGGTGACAAGCTACTGATCTTTGAATGTGAGTGTCCCCGTGCTGTTCTGTTCCATTATAGTTACGAAGTTGACTGAATGGCGAATGCAAAGGTGGTTTTAGCGAGACATCTGACCGTGAAAATGCGTTTACAATAAAGTTTTGTTCGCCCTTTACATGAAAGATGTCAAATTGCCATTCCCTCAGACGTGACAGTTCTCTTTCTACTCTGGCTGGTTACTTGACGACATTTGAGGTCGGGTTTTGAAGTTCGCTAACTAATGGTGCATGATCTGTTAAACCAACAAATCTGCTGCTGCCAATGATACTAATAATGAGGCGCAGTGCGACTGAAAGTGTCGTATCTTGTTTCATCCAGTTGCAGAGTACGCGAGTAAAAACTGATAGGCTTCCGAAATCGGTCGATCTCCCCAGTAACGAACTCAGAAGCATCTGTTGTGTGCAGAATAGGTCGTTGTAAATCTGGATGTGTTAGCATTGTAGCATTTGCTAACGAGTTGATGGCGAGTCGAAGTAATTCCTCGTCTTCAAATGACCACGAAATTATGAAGTTCTTGCTTAGTCCTTTTAAATTCCGCAGGTGCCTACACAACGGATAAAGTTGTCCTGATAGGCCGGGAAGGAACTTGCGATATTAGTTAAAGACTCTCAAAATTTTCTGCAGCTTATTTACTGTCTTTGGTGACTTGTTATTCCTGATTGAATTTGCCTTCGACGCCCAAGGTTGAATACATTGTGGCGTAAAACGATGCCCTAGGAAATCCACAGATGTAGTTACAATCGGCGTCTTGTCACAGTTGATCTTGAGTCAGTGGTTTGATAAGTGTGAGATGATATTTCGTAAATGTTTGGCATGAGATTATAGGTCTTGACTGAAAACGATTATTTCATCGAGTTATTACATACAGTATCTGTTGCATGTAAATCGCCTAGAGACATCCCGGCCATGGAATCACCCTTGAGAACTGCAACTGCTGCACCTGTGTATACGATGAATTCTTCGCCAGTTCTGAAATTGAGAAGATGCAGAAGCTCTTTGTGCTGTTTTGCCAGGTTATGCAAACAAGTAAGCTGGTATTTGAGATTTACAGTGTCAGTTTGGCTTTCTATTTGGCATATTCGGCGTGGATGAAAAGAGTAAATAGGAATGTCAGGTTGTAAGTGATTGCTTCCTTGTGGTGATGTTGATGTCGTTGATGCGCAGAAAGTACGGTCTTCTATTTTTAGCGCCATACGTTTCCCGATCCTGACGCTCTACTGCACCTATTTTCTGAGGACTGGCCCTTCATCTGTGGAAATTTGCACTCATTCGGGAATTCTACCGAACGGCAGAGATAGACTTGAGTGGAATTTTAAAAATTCTGGTGATTATAGCACCAGGTCTTTGGGGCGTATTTATTAAAAGATTGTGGGTATCTAGATCTCCGACTATTTTTATTTCATATCTTGGTCGAGGAAGTAGGTTGTGCACACACTTGATTCAGCTCAGATTTCTCTATGGCTAATCCTTCTAGAACATTAGCCATATTCGCTATTGTTCTCTCTAAAGAGGTGATACTATCATGCTACGGGGAAAGTCAAAACGATGACGAATTTTAACTAAATTATAACTCGCATCTTTCTGATAAGACAACCACAGAGAGCGCAATGGGGAGCTGTCTGGCAAATATTTTTAATGACTGAGGAAGGTTGTTAATGAAAAAACTTATCTTCATGATCATAAATATTTGTTTTATACCAAAATTTCCGCAGTTCATTTAAAATTTCGATGAGGCCACGATGTAAACTGTCTAATTGTTTATACCTATTTATTATCAGCTCTGATTCTGTGGGACCCAGCAAGGATTCCACTTCATTTTGGAGGCACGAAATGGGACAGGGTAGTTTACTAATCGCCTCAAGATTTGGATAAATACTTCGCTGCAATTCTGGAGGAAGTTTTACGAAAACCTTTGACACTTTTTGATGATTATTACTTTAAATCAAGTTAGCGAAATTGTTATAAACACCAGGCCCATTATTTACTTAAATTTTTCACTATAAACAAGGTAATACATAGTGTGGAAAAGGCAATTCATCCAAAAGACCGGTTTTGTCGTTATTTGGAACTCATCACGTACTGTCCAAAATTTGCCGCAGTCAGGGCTCAATCCTGAATACGACTGATTCATAATCTGTTGCTCTAACCACTGAGCCACACATTACACACATTTTCAGTTATATACTAACTAATGCGTTTTTGTTAGCCTTACTTTTAGGTAGAGCCTATATAGCCTCCATTTAGCACTTAAGTTCCAACTAACCAACCACAACCTTTTATTATCGAACAGATAGCAAGTTACATAGGGAAGAGGTATTTAAATAAACATTTATATAATTAAATGAACATTGGTTTCGCGGGCAGTGATAAAAACTACTTTTAATCAATGTTGTGAATTTCTTATAAGCACTTGACCCACTATGTAATTACATTTATCAGTATATAGGTATGGTATGTTGTAGAAAAGGTAATCCATCCAGTACACCGGTTGCGTCTTTATTGGGAACTCATCACGTGCTGTCCGGAATTTGCCGCTGTCAGTGCTCGAAACTGGGCACGTTTGCTTTGGAAAATATTTCTCTAGCCACTGAGCCATCCTTCCGCACATTACACAAAATTTTCAGTTATATACTAATAAATGTGTTTTGCTTAGCCTTTCCTTTGGGTAGAGCCTATGTAGCATCCATTTAGCACTAAAGTTCAAACTAAGCAACCATAATCTTTCATTATCGAACAGATACCATGTTACACGGGGAGGTGTTATTGAAATGAACATTTATTATTAAAAAGAACATTTGTTGCGCGGGCAGTGATAAAAATTACTTTTAATCAAGTTTTTGAACTTAATATAAATACCTGACCCATAATGTACTTAAATTTCTCAGTATAAACTATGTATTATTTAGTGTGGAAAAGGCAATTCCTCCAGCAGACCGGGTTTGTCCTAATTAAGAACTCATCACGTACTGGCCAGAAGATTAATGCCATAAGTTACTGGCAAAGTTATATTAGTTAGTATATAAATGAATATTGTGTGCTGTGGAGTGTGCAGTAGAGTGGCTCAGTGGATAGAGCACCAGATTCTGAAGCAGTCGTGCCCAGATCCGAGCCCTGTCCGTGGCAAATACTGGCCAGTATGTGATAAGGTTCCAATAAGGACGAAACCGGTCTACTTGACGAATTTCCTTTTCTACACTATCCATTTCTTAGTTTATACTGACATATGTAAGTAATTAATGGGTCATGTGCTTATATCAAGAACGCAACCTTTATTATAATAATTGTTATGCCGCCCGAACAACCAATTTTGTTTATTTATGTAAATGTTCAACTCAATACCATATCCCCATGTAGGACGGTTTTTGTTCAGTAATGACAGATTTGGGATGATTAGTTGAAAATTTGGGTCTAAAAAGATGCCATACGAGTTCTACTTAAAGAATAAAGACTAACCAAATTACATTGGTCAGTATATAACTGAAAATAGTGTGTAGTGTAGTGTGCGGCAGATTGGCTCCGTGGTTACAACACCAGATTCTAAAGCAGACGTGCCCAGGTTCGAACCCTGTCCGAAGCAGATTCTGTTAAGTACGTGATTAGTTCCATATATGGACGAAACCGGTCAACTAGATGAATTGCCTCTTCTACACTATACAATTCCTAGTTTATAAAATTTTAGTCACGCCAATCTTGTCGCTGCACAACTAGTGAGACGGAGCAAGACCTACTTATTGGACCTTCACATGTACAAGTCACCACGGTGTTTTCGCAGATCTTCAACGAGACAAAACTCACACTTGACACAGTCTCTCGCCGCTGATGTGAACGCCCCAAAAGAAGGAACACAATTCAGTCAACCAGAGCCGGTCTTAAGTGTATATGAGTATTTCTAGATACTGCTACATTAACTAACTTTCTCTGCATCTTCCGGAGAAGGCAACTCCGGCCCTAATAAGGGCCCCATATTGGAACTGAACTGACTTTGTGACGTCGTACGGCATTTACTTGAAGCCGGGGCGTTTTACAGAGCTATCGCAATTACAAAGCTTAATCTTTACATAAACGTTCAAAATATAATTCAAAATAAACAGAATTGTCACTAACAAACATTTAAAATTAACAGAGCTTCTGAGAATGCAACACACCCAGTAAAGGTGGACATATTCAAATGAAGGCAATGGTATATTATATGGCTTTACGAAAAAGTAGTAGTTCATATTTTAAAATTGCAAGATAAACATAGCTGAAATGTGTTCGGTTACGACAAATTATACTATTTAATAGACTTTTCCATGGTTCATTTTTCTCATATTTTAAAAACATTGTTAATTTACTCACTTCAGATGAATATATATATATATATATATATATAAACTGGTCGACTGTCGGCCCCGGACGTTCGCTGCAATCAAGCATTTGGAATATGGTGTTATATTGTGTTTAAAGATTCTTCCACCACCCAGACAGAAAACTGGTCTCTCCTGCACCTTAGAGTACACATAGACTTTACTGAATTTATCCCGTCAGGCCTCGATATGCATATAAGTTTAATTTCACAGTCTATCGTCTTAACCCATTTTCTAATGAAATCAAGTCCCAATAAGGGCGTTTGCGTATTCGCAACAACAAAAGACATATGATAGACATTTTCATTTATTAACAACTTCGTGTCCCACTTGCACACAGCCACCATCGATGCGCCCGATGTCTGACATAAACTTGCTCTCGGAGGTTTAACGTTATTCAATGGCCAAGTCAATGGTAATACCGAAACATCAGCTCCAGTATCCAATTGCATTATTACTCGCTGTCCGTTGAAGAGTTCTATAAATTTAACTTTAATGAAAATCCTTACATTTGGCAATGTTTCCCACACTTCCTTTTCTTCAAAGGCCATCTTGTTTGGACCACTTTTTTGTTCGTTCTTCTGTTCTTCATTCGATCTACCCTTCGGAGGCACCAAAGGATTAATATTTGTGCCCTACTCTCGCCCAACTATATTTGTGAGATTGTGAACCCTGTTTCCCCACTGAACTGGCCGTTCTTGAGGAGCAGTACATTGGTTTTGCTGACGCATATACGCCGTATTCAACGGAGCTGGAGTCCTTATATATTGACTTTGTTTCCAGGCCACTGGCTGTTGCTTTTTGTCGCGGAATTGATTATTATGCCGCGAGGAATTCCAGTAGGGTATGTCGCTCCTGCCACATGTTGTAACTAGACCCATGCGTGGGATTGCAGCTGCAATTTTGTTTGTCACCATGGCCGAATTTTGAAGAGCCTGAAGTCTCTCTTCAAGGCCTCCCTGGGCGCTGGATATTGCACCGTATATAGTATGATCCAACAGCATGAACATGATGGCCTCATGTGGTTGCAACCCGGGTAAAGACTCGGTAAGCTTTAAGAACCATCGCTTGATACGTGCCATGGTATCCATGGGCATCTCACCCAGTAATGGTTTCAGGCTGTATAATTCTGAGAACACTTCCTGATGCCTGGCCCGGAAATGATCCAACACTCGTCTTTTGTACTCTTTATACGTGAGGTCAACCGGCAATTTCAATTGGACTGCTACTGTAAGGTCCACTAATTCCTGGAGAGCCACACGCAAAATAGGTGATTCTAATGTAAATTCTCGTGCTCGAACTGATGCTTCAAATTTTGCGAACCACAATTGTGGCCTATCCACATCTAGTGGTGCCAGCATCGGCTTAAACTCTGATGACGGTCTGAAATAACTCGTCGATTCGGCTGAAAACGCTGGCATATTTCCTCCTGATTCCTCTTCGGCGCGGTCGCCATTGTTGTGTCCACCTATATTGGATGGTCCACGTACATGTATGTCGTCTGTGTTTATTATCAGCTTATCGTCCAGACGAGACTTAATTATGCCTAATTCTGCAGTTAAATTATTCATTTGAGAAGTCAGTCCCTGAATCAACGTTTCCAACCCATCAGAAGCCATTTTAAATGTACCACACATGCTTTATTTTTACTCAATTATATATAGAATTTTGCTCGCACAACGAGCATCGATTTAATAAAACAAATTTACACATATTAATTAATTTATGTTCACTTCGGCTCGAAATCTGCTTTTATCATTGGGCTGATTGCTTTATTATTATTCGGGCGCTTCTGCTAGGAATTTCTGTATAAATAATGTTTGCCCTAGATAAGACTCTTTGTTCATTATTTGTCTTAAAGGTGGCTTTTGCCACACGCCGACATATAGATTAAAGGAAATTTAATTTCAATTTTTGCGGCACAAATTAATTCAAGCAAAATATGCAGTTAAACAAAAGCATGCGAGCTTTCGTTTTCAAACTATTTAGGCATGGCGTATTTACCATGCCAGTCAGTTATCCACGTTATAAAACTCAAGGCTGCAGTCTTGATATAAACACCTGACCCATTAATTACTTACATATGTCAGATTAAACTAATAATTGTATAGTGTAAAAAGGCAATTCATCCAGTAGACCGATTTCGTCCTTATTGGGAACTCATCATGTTCTGACCAGAATTTGCCGCGGACAGTAATCGAACCTGGGCATGTCTGCTTTGGAATCTGGTGCTCTAACCACTGAGCTCTCCTGCCACACACAACACTGCACACAATTTTCAGTTATATACTAATTAATTTAACTTGGTTAGTCTATTTTTCCTTTCGGTGGAGCTCATATGGCATCCATTTAGACCCAAAGTTCCAACTAACCATCCCAAATCTGTCACTACTGAACAGACACCACACTACATGGGGAAGTGGTATTTAAATGAATATTTATATAATTAAACGAACATTTCTTGCGCGGGTGGTGCTAACAATTATTATAATCAAGGTTGCGGACTTGATATAAACATTTGACCCATTAATTACTTACATATGTCAGTATAAAATAAAAATTGTAGAGTGCAGAAAAGGCAATTCATCCAGTAGACCGGTTTCGTCCTTATTGGGAACTCATCATGTACTGGCCAGAATTTTGCCGCGGACAGGAGTCGAACCTGGGCACGTCTGCTTCGGAATCTGGTGCTCTAACCACTGAGCCATCACTGTCGCACACTACGGACGAAACCGGTCTACTGGATGAATTGCCTGTTCTACACTATACTAATGCTTACTTGGTTAGTCTAGCCTTTAGGTGGAGCTCATTACATGGGTCAGGTTTTTAGATCCCGACCACAGCCTTGATTATACTAATTGTTTTCACCACCCGCGCAATCAATGTTCGATTAATTATATAAATGTTCATTTCAATACCACTTCCCCATATAGTGTGGTTTCTGTTCAGTAATGACAGATTGTGGATGGTTAGTTGGAATTTGGTCCTAAATGGATGCCATTTGAGCTCCACCTTAAAGGGAAAATAGACTAACCAAGTTACATTAGTTTGTATATAACTGAAAATTGTGTAGAGTTTAGTGTTCGGCAGGATATCTCAGTGGTTAAAGCACCAGATTCCGAAGCAGACGTGCCCAGGTTCATATCCTGTCCGCGGCAAATTCTGGCCAGTACTTGATGAGTTCCCAATAAGGACGAAACCGGTCTACTGGATGAATTGCCTTTTCCACACTATACAATTCTTAGTTTATACTGACTTATGTAAGTAATTAATGGGTCAGGTGTTTTTATCAAGACCGCAACCTTGATTATAATAATTGTTAGCACCACCCACGCAACCAATGTTCGTTTAGTTATCCCCTTTTTCTTCTGCTGTGATCTACGTGTGCGTGCTCTCCTGTAATATTGACTTCACCCAGGCTGATTTCTGGAATTGCTTCACACACAGTGTCAAGTTGAGTCACACCAATCTTGTTGCTGCACAACTAGTGAGACGGAACTACATCTTCTTATTGAACCTTTATGTGTGCCAGTTACCAAGGTGTTGTCACAGATCCTCAACGAGACAGTACTCAGCCTTCACACAGTCTCTCGCCACTGATGTCAACGCCACAACAGAAGGAACGACAACCAGTCAACCAGAGCTGGTCTCAAGTGTCTAGGAGTATTTCTAGACACTGCTACACTAATTAAACAATAATTGATTGCGCGGGTGGTGGTAACAAAGCTTTAAATCAAGTTTGCGAGCTTGAAGTAAACACCAACCCCATTGTTTTTAACCAGTCTACGAACAACATAACAAAACTACCGCCAGCTGCAACGCACTGACGCGTTTCGACCTTCCATGATCATCATCAGAGTACGACGGCAAACTGACTATCGAGGATCAAACCGCATTGAATCAAGTTTGCGAGCTTGAAGTAAAAGTTATGTTTGTTATGTTGTTCGTAGACTGGTTAAAAACAATGGGGTTGGTGTTTACTTCAAGCTCGCAAACTTGATTTAAAGCACTGCTACACTAACTAAATTTCACGACAATTGCCGGAGAACGCAATACGGGCCCTAATAATGGCCCTCCAACTGTACTAATCTCAGCCATCTTGGCACCTAACTGATTTGGAACGTCGTTCGGCATTTACTTGAAGGTGGGGCGTTTACATTCCCATATCAGAACAATTATATCAGAATTGATATGATGTTTGCAGTGATATTGCAGCCGAATTTTCTGATGTTGATATATTGTACATTATAAATAGAGAGAACTACTTATCTATATGAGACTAATTGCACATATTTATGTGATTTGATATATTTTTTATATTGTACATTTTCCAATATTATTAACTATATGATGCAACATGTGTGGTTTGGAATCCAAATGAAAATATTCATTTTTATTCACCCGGTAGTTGTTTCAGTCAGTAAATTTCTGAAAACACAACCTGAAGCATGGTTAGGAAGTATTCAAAAACTCGAATTTCATATTTTAAATACGTTATGTTGCGGAGGAAGATAAATCCTCCGCCAAAATTAAAGAAACATTAATTGATAAATTTATACCACCTAAGCTGAT
>JAQBSW010002541.1:0-101286 GCA_029291075.1 Eudiplozoon nipponicum | reverse complement strand
CTTATAATCAATACGTGCGACAACTCTGATTAAACAAATGTTTCCATGCTTTACATGGTAAAGTAGAGAAAACTTAAGGCAAAATTTGAGGCACATTCGATCAAACAGAAAAGACAGAATCTCAATGTACCGACAGTTTGATCACTTGATTCGCAATTTAAATAGTCAAAGATTAACAAAAAAACTAAAGTAGAAACGAAAGAATAATTTCATTGTCCTTTACAATTAAACAATCATTTTGTGAGAGGTTTATAAATGTTATTCAAATAAAGATTTCGAGCCTGTTATTATGGGATTGGTGTTTATCCTAAGCTTGTAGCATTAATTTAAATTTAATTTAATCTCAAAGTTCGTCCGAATCGGAAGTAAAACTTTGACCATGGCTTACAATTACATCATTATCAGTGGCATCATCATCACCCGCGGAAGAAAGTTTCTCCAGAAAAAAAAGGAAAATATTAGAAATTATACGCAGCAAATATCGTCGCTCAAAATCTGCAAGCCATTACCAATCAGAGAATTCGGAAGCAAAAATATATCCCATGGTCTAAAAAAGGCAGGCAGCTATCATGAAAGCAACTAATAACTCAAGAGTAGTGCTATATTTATCGGAACAGACGCACAGATTAGCTAGTAGAAATTTAATACCATTAATGTAATCATTTTTGCAAGTGCTACACAAAATTCTGTCATACATATGCAGTACCCAAAAAATTTAGGGAGAAATTGGAGTAGTAATAGAGAAGGGAAACAGACAGGAACACAAAAACAACTGAATTAATTTACTTTGGTACCAAATTTCAGTAAACGGACAGTCTACTTTATAAATTGCACGGTTAATGATTACATGTTTACTTTATACCTAGCAACATGTACAATACACACACGCTATATATATATATAGAGAGAGAGATATATATATATATATAAACAGTATATATATATATATATATATATATATATATTTAACTAATTAAATGCTTATATAATAAATTCTGCCATAAGTATTTGAATTCAACAAATTTCCCTAGGTGAAATGATACCTGTTCTATAATTAGAGCTTGGCGGCGACCAATTGAAACTTTAGGTCAAAAGGAATTCGAAATTGTCTTCATGTAAAGGAATGACAGACCACAAAACTTACTGTATTAATGTGTAAATACCTAAATGCATTAAACACGTAAAGCTTAGAAATTCAACATAAAATGAAAAAAAATGAATTATGAGTTTTAAAGATAATATCGAATTGCTGCTTTGGTGCATTTTCAATGTTTTAGATTGTCATTAAAGCCTAAAGACCAAACGAAAGTAATATGTCTATTTAAGTGAATGGAGGTAGATTTTAAACCAATAATGACTGCCAAGGTATTCTCGTGTTGACTTAAAAAAGCATCTGTACAAATGACTGTAGACAAAAGATAATTCTGATTTAAACCATAAATAGCAAGCATGATGGATTTACAAAAGTTTGACAAAGATTCGATGTTCATTCACGCAGATTGATCCATTTTCTTAATTATAATGTAAATAACGTACGCTTTCACGAAATCGAGTTTGCGAGATTCAAGTACGCTCGAATCCAATGATATCTAACCAGTCGCAGTACATTGGAAAACTACCACCAATCATACGTACTGGTGCGGTTCGATCTTCTTTAGTCATTATCACAGCCCCATGAGAATCTGCCTAATAATGTTTAAACCCTAAGCAAAATTAGATATGCGTCTCTGACGTATAGTAGCTTCACAAACACTTGAGAAATATGTCGTTTCTGGCTGAGAACTCACGTATATGCAATTGTGTACTAAATATTGCGTATTAGATAATAAATTATGTAATGTATATGAAAGTATGCCTTTCATTCAGGCTGACTCCGGTCTATCCTTCTGCTTCTATTTGAAACAATTTTTTATTAGGTACGCAATAACTAAGCCACAATTGCGCATACATTAGGTCTCAGCAACGAACAAGATATAGCGCCATATATTTAATTGATGCCATGATTACAGCGATATGTGATAAATGATATCGGTCAGTGACAGAGCGTATGGATTTGCCGGATTAACAGTTGCTACAAATTTAGTGTAATTCATAACTTTGGTGAAATTTAGCATATCTTGCAATCCATTGTTTTGGCACGATTTACTGACTGGGCAACCATAGTGTTTGTAACCTTTGCAGGCTCGGCATATATTATACATTGTGAATTGGCTTTTAAGTCGCTTTTTCGAAGACTATATTTAAAGTTAACTACATTATAGCTTGGATACACATTCACATAGAAGATTGTACCGTCAAAGTGTCTTACCTTACTTGATCAAATATAAAGTAGTTGTAGGGTGTAGTACTGGCTCTTATTGATGAGTCACCAGTAACCGAAAAACGCGTGTGCACATGAGAGTATACATTTCATTCATGCTGTCTCTGATATACCCTTCTGGTTCTATTTGAATTAATTTGTTTCTAGGTATGCAATACCTAATACATGTAATTATTTTATTTGATTACAAGGCCGCGATTTGCCTACGCGTGTGGTCGCTTTGCGCTATCAGTTTCGTAAATATCCAATTGATCCCAATTTCCAAATACGCATCTGTGTTTTCTTTGATCTAGCTTGGTGTGTATTCGTCCCTTTCTTCCGAAGGCTTCAAAATAGTTCATACTAACCACTAGAAATGAGGTACGATCCAATCTTCGTTGACTGGCAACGTTTCGGGACCTACTTTTGGATCTTTGCGAAACTGATAGTACAAAGCGACAACCAGCGTACGCAAATCGCGGCCTTGCAACCTATGAAGCTAGCACGCCACAAAATTTCAAAGGATATTTGTCATTTTACTTAAATCTGCTATTGTGATTATTGTGCTGTGTATATATGTGACTATTGGCCTGATAATGAAACGGGAAATCGCGTTCCGAAACGTAGCCAGTAGACAAAGACTGGATAGAACCGCATTTCGAATGATTAGTATGAACGATGTTGAAGCCTTCGGAAGAGAGGGACGAATACACGCCCAGCCCGATCGAAGACAAAACAGATACGGAAAGGGAAATTGGGATCAATCGGATCTTTGTGAAACTGTTGGTGCAAAGCTACAACCCGCGTACGCAAAACGCGAAATTGCAGAATTTTACTTTATTATCGGTTGCACAGTCTCCATGCAGTCACGAACATGAGTGTGTTTGGCAGTTTTCGTTACACTTATACAAGTTATACAATTGATCATAGTAAATCTAAAAGTGTCAGTACGTGTGACTGACGCTAGTTTCGCCATGTTGTATGACTGGTTCCAAACGATAGAATTTGTGTTTATATTAAACTCGCAAACTTGGTTTAAATAAATAAATAAGCAAGCATCATCCTAAAGTATCATCTTTGCATATTAATATTCAAAAATCGACAAACATGCTTGGCTCCTATACGCGATTTTCATGCTAAAATCGGTTTTTTCAGCTAGAGTTCATGAAAGTGAGAAGAATGCAAATAGCCAGAGAGCAACAAATTCTATGGCTTTAATTATGCAGTGTTTGTATGATTAATCAATACGACCAAATGTATTTTTCTATACGAATCAAATTTTCATGCTGTTTATCAAACCAATTATTCAGCTTGACATAAAAGTCAAAACAATTTAGCATTAACAAACTTTTTTAACCATATATATATATATATATATATATATATATATATATATATATATATATATATATAATAAATTTTATGCTTATAATCAACTAATCTGTAATATTTCAATTATATCAATGATGGGTTTCTTCTAATTAAGGGAAATAGAACAAGTCTGATTATAAGTTGTATAAGTATTTCTTTGCAACTGTCTCATGATTGTTGTTGGTTAATTGCTTGTTGATTTGTGAGTTCGTATTGATAATTGTTTGTGTGCGAGTCTGTGTGCTTATAGGGGTCATTATTATTGTAGTACAGAGTGAACCTTGAGAATTGGTCATTCTTGTATTGATGGATTGAGTTCGCTTTTTTGGCTATTGTTGTAAAAATGACCTTTCCTCGTATCTTGTCTTTTGTATCGCATTTTCATTATATATATATATATATATATATATATATATATATATATATATAGAAATGAGTGATATATATATATATATACATATATATATATATACAGTCATATTAAACTGAAAATATCATCAAAAGGGAGTTTCACCGATCCGTTAGACCGGATTCGTCCTTGTCAAGCACTCTATCTTCGGTAAAAGAATTACTGAATCCAGGATTTGAATACTGGATTATGCAAATAAACGCTCTCAGGCACCGTAGCTAGCTAGTACATGTACTTTCTATATATATATATATAGATAATATATATATATATATATATATATATATATATATATATATATATATATATATATATATATATATATATCAAAGTTTGATTTTTGGTTATCGATTATCCGAGTGAATCATCATGCGGATCGCTTCACACATAGACATTCGAACTAGCCAATCCGAATCTCTCCTTATAAGACGGATATCGGGCCAAGTGAGGAAGACAATGAATCAAGTATAATGCCAGGATTTAATTTTAGAAAGCGTAGATATTTTAAAAATTAACGGTTTTTCCAGAATACATTAAACATTGTAAAATATAGAAAATAAAATTGATCAAAAACACTGGTTTCGACTTTTTTGTGCTTATCAATAAGAACCAGAACTGACGAGGCCGGAATTCGAACCTTCTAGTATTTGTCACGTGGAAGCAACAGCCTACTTTTAATGAATACGAAGTTAATAATTTAGTACATTAAATATATTGTCAAATGTAAAATCATTATGCATCTTTGACAGATATCGAATTTTATTGCACTTCAAAGGAAAATTTATAAAATATAAGACAGGGCTATCCTGTTTTTGCGGAGATACACACTGAAATGATTTTATGTCAAAACGTCTTACCAGCTTCCGCTTCTGACTTGTCATCTGCAGGAACCATGTCCTTGTTTTGCCTAATTGAAGGCTTCGAGGCTTCACCAGACACAAAGTTTTCCAGGAGGACAGCACTACGAAGATCGTGCACACCATGGTATACACGACGAAGAGATTCAAACAAAAATTCCATTTTTTGCGTATCCTCATTACTTGTATTCACATTTCGTCCTCTAGCTACTTCCAAGCGTCCACCAGCTGATATTTTAGCGATTGATTGCTGAAATGCTTGAATTAACGAAGGCACAGCCTACAAAATCAAATCTTGACGTTAAATTTTATTATATGCACAATTTAATATTTTAAAAATTAACTATCATATAAGGGCACAATTAATTTATTTACGGAGCACGAAGTCAAAAACGGATGCGAAATATAAAAGCTAAGATGAATAAAACGTTCTACATCCTCTTTAAAAATTGGGTATTAGATGTTGCGCACCTAGAATCACATTAACTTAAATAGGACCAGAAGGATCAACCAAAGTCAGCATAAACAAAATGTATAATCTGTATTTTATAGAAGAACATATTTTCAGAAGTAATTTTCATTCTTAATTCTGACTAAATGTAGCATATTTTTTTAAAACAATTGTTGTGGTACCATGTACCAAATCGGAAATCATAACGTTGATACCATGTTGGTACCATGTTCCGATTAGGAAACCATAGTGTCGGTACCGTTTACAGACTTGGTATGTATTTGTCGAATTTTGGAAGACTTCATATTAAGTTAACTCCACCATGGCTTGTTTACAATTTTGTATAGGAGATTGTACCGGCCAAATGTCTCAGATATCTTTACCAAAATTACAGTGGTTTAGCGCGTCGAACCGACCCATACCGATGATTCGTCACTAAGCACGAAACGCGTGTGCAAGTGAGATTTTATTTTTCGTTCGTGCTGGCCTTAGTTTAGTTTTCTGGTCATATTTGAACTAATTTGCTACTAGGCGCGCAACACCTAATACACACACACAAACATATGTATATATATATATATATATATATATATATAATTGTTCTCCGCAACAAACAATATACATATATAGAGAAAGAGAAAGAGAGAGAGAATGGAATGACTTTCTGATTACCGCGAAATGATATAATTGATATAGATCAGGGTCATAGTTAATGGATTTTCTGGAATAAATGGTTTCCAGAAGTAGTAGTAATTCTCAATTTTAGTGAACAATAGCATTCATTGAAATCCATCGTGTTAGTATCATGTACCGATTCGGCAACCATGGTGTTGGTACCGTGTACCAACTTGGCAACCATAGTTTTGGTACCATGTACCGACTCGGGAATCATAGTGATGGTATCCTTCACAGGCCCAGTAAATATTATGTATAGTAAGTTGGATTTGAAGTCGCATGTAGTTAACTCAATTAATTTTACTTTTTAAGTAAATGGAATTACAGTGGTTTAGCGCGTCGAACCGACCCATACCGATGATTCGTCACTAAGCACGAAACGCGTGTGCAACTGAGATTCTGTTTTTCGTTCGTGCTGGCCTTAGTTTAGTTTTCTGGTCATATTTGAACTAATTTGCTACTAGGCGCGCAACACCTAATACACACACACAAACATATGTATATATATATATATATATATATATATATATATATATATAATTGTTCTCCGCAACAAACAATATACATATATAGAGAAAGAGAAAGAGAGAGAGAATGGAATGACTTTCTGATTACCGCGAAATGATATAATTGATATAGATCAGGGTCATAGTTAATGGATTTTCTGGAATAAATGGTTTCCAGAAGTAGTAGTAATTCTCAATTTTAGTGAACAATAGCATTCATTGAAATCCATCGTGTTAGTATCATGTACCGATTCGGCAACCATGGTGTTGGTACCGTGTACCAACTTGGCAACCATAGTTTTGGTACCATGTACCGACTCGGGAATCATAGTGATGGTATCCTTCACAGGCCCAGTAAATATTATGTATAGTAAGTTGGATTTGAAGTCGCATGTAGTTAACTCAATTACTGTTTGCATACAAATGCTTAAAGGAGATTGTACCACATTCCTTGACCAAAAATGTATTTGGTATAGGCCGTAGAACCTACTCCCATTAACGAGTTGCCAGTGAGCACAAAACTCATGTGTACATGACATGATTCCTTTTGTTCATGCTGCATTTAGTGTATGCTTCTGGTTCGATTTACACAAATGAGATAATAGGTCTGCAATACCTAATGCATAATTCCGTATATACTGGTTCTGCGCAAAAAAAATTAAATACAAATTCTATCAGTGCAAATATTTTCACAACATTTTACAAACCTCACTTTGAAGATGATCAACTCTCATCAAAACTCGATCTCTGTAATCAGGAAATTTTGAAAATTTCGTCATTTCTTTAGCCACAATCTCGCATAGCTTTGACGTTTTCGTTGAAACACCTAAGACTCTGCGCGATAACAATTCCACGTTATTTTGCTAATACAAAGAATCATAATTGAAAACAACATTATGCAAAACGCAGTCTGTAGATTTTTTTACCTTAATGCAACAAGGCGTACTATATCATACATGGTGAATTAATTATAATAAAATTGATGAAAAATGAACAATTCGATAGTTTAAAACAAATGCTATAGGCATATATATATATATATATATATATATTCTTCTAATTTAGGAAAGTAATTATAAGAAAACTGTGTTAAATTAAAAGTATGACATTATATATATATATATATATATATATATATATATATATATATATATATATATATATATATAGCTGTATATAAATATGCAAAAACAAAAAAATGTAATTCTATGGAACAAAATTTATTACCATATAAGTTGCACTCGCTTTGTCATAGAGTATTTAGTCTTGATACTGAGTAACAAATAAGATCAAATATTGGCATTATAATTTATATAGTGTGTGTGTGTGTTTCTATCAAACTGAAAATTGAATGCATTGTGAAACTACAAAGGTGTAGGGAATGAATTGCATTATATTAAACCATACGTTCCCGAATTGATATATAGACAGAAAAAAGCTGTCCAATACTGAGTTACGCACCATAAGTATTAAATTAATCTAGTAAATGAGATTCATTCGGGATCTAGGAAACGTTTGCTTTATCACAAAGTACACAAAGTTATAAACGAGGAATTAGTTATTAAGACATAAAAAAGTTTCTCCCATAGAACGCACTTTCATCGCATCTTCACAATAATGCAGATCAGCTAAGGCAAGGTCCTCGCAGATTGCCAGCAACTGGTTAATACTGACATGTCGAAAAACCAAATTTTCCAACATTTCAGCGGACCAATTGAATGCGTTTACGAAAACCGCGAAATTGTCTCTCGCCACCTGCAAAATAAAGCACAGAATCAGCATTTCAAACTAACATTGTAACGACAATCAAATAATTAACTCGCTGACAAATGCGTTTATCATTCGAATAGTATTTATTGGCATAAATTCTTGAGCAGAAATTAATTTCTAACGCATGGAAAATGAATACATCTTTAAAAGCAATAATGGCACTGTCGCGCAAACGCAGATACCCATCCACCGTAAATAAACTGGCAAGATTTCTATCCAGCCACCAAAGCGAATGTAGTGGTTGTCGTCATCTATATTAATTTTTCTGTATTTTACGTTTCTGATCACTGTATAAGAGGAAATCCAACAGCTAAACCGAATAGTTAGTTAGATTAAAACACAGGCACATTTAATGAAAGGGTGGCAAATTTGGCTGCAGAAAGTTTCAAACAAACGGTATACCACGGAATAAATCAATAAAATTTTCATTTGTATATTTTATTGAGAAAGAATTTTTTTAAATAGAAGGCACATTTCCTATTCAAAAATACAATATTAAGCAACGTTTTAGTTAAGCTAAATCTGGGAAATCTGAAAATAATAAAAATAGCAGTTATCACTCAAATACGATAATACGGAAATAATCTATGTTGAATGACCGAAGATGGCACTATACGCATGATTTAAAATAGTCTTTTCTCATACCAAACATTCGATTGAATTTAAGAAGCGGCATGACAGAAATCTTTTGAAATTTAAGGCATACAACAATTGAAATGTTAAGATAATACCAAGCATACAGTCTCAAACTGAGATCTAGATCTTCGATAAAGATAGTTCCTAAAAAGCTTAAACCAATAGGGTAGATTTGAGCAGATCTCTCTGCTGGACCCAACTTTCTGTTCACAGATTTTTACTCATTTCGGTTTATCTTCGTAGCCATAGAAATTCCGGCATGAGGACCGGCGGACACAAACCAGTCAGCCCGGGAATGATAGCATGAACCTTGCCGGGTCTAAAGGGACACAGACATCATCCAGTTACATGTGAAGCCCCGAGTTTGGTCTAACTACGCGGTAATACTTAGTGGTAAATGTGTAGTGACGGAATAAGAGCACGCGTGTCAGACGAATAGTGCAGGTTTCGGCTGCTGAAGGAAAATTTGGCCACTGAAATCTGGGCGGATAGGGCTCACCAGCCTTGGTTGGCAACGAGAACTCCGAATAAAAACCATCCCCACTAGGAATGGTCGACCTAGTGCTCTTTTGCAGACGACATATAACAATGAACGATACGAATAATAATGATTACGCATGACATCGGTCGTCACGCTGTATAAAAATGGTCGCGTTTTCTGCTAATTCATGCAGGGTGGATAAGCGAAATCAGACCACCGCAGACACCTCCGTCTCTGATTCCTTCTCTTTTCCTTTTCCTTCCTCTTCTCAATCTATTAATAAAGCTCTTCTAGATGTTATGAATATAGTGGGTGTTGATCGTATCACTGATTCCAATAATTGATTGCCAAATATCGAATATAGTTCAAGTAGACAAACATTCATTAAACCCAGATTAGGTTTTAACGTCGGCGCATTTGATGTGAAAACATCAAAACAAACTGGACAACAAGAAGCTCTTGCACTTAAGTTGGATAAAGTAAAAATCGATGCATGTTCCGTATCTGAAACCAGAATACAGATCCTACGTGCATTACAGATCTTGGTGTACAATCCTTATCCACACATTATTGGTTTCGGACCTCTGGTTCCACGGAGTTTTTTCAAGCCGATAAATAAGAATAAACTTCAAATATATGTAAGCAAACCCGAACAATTGTCCTGTCGACAAGAATATAAAGATAGTCTAAAATAAAAGCCAAACGGTCTTGATAGAGAGAATTCGAATTTAATTTGTACTAAGATAATTTTCATTGTGCATACTGCATGTACAGTACAGTACATGCAATGCAAGCCCCGGTGGAAACACTCATTGGTTCTCTGTAAAATATATGGAGATACTCGAAACAAGATGCCAAATTCCATCTAGCTCGGCTCATAATAATCCTCATCGCAATGAAAGACGCCAACGTAAGCGCAGTCTAAAAGTTAATCTCGAATCCTTTTGGACCAGAAAGGCCGAAGACATAGAAGCATTCGCATCAGGTAATAGTCGCTGTTTGTTCCAGAATATTCGTGCACCAGGTCCCAGAAAATTAAAAGTTAGTGAAACTATAAATGATAGCAAGAACCACTTAACAACAGATAAAATAAGTCGTCTTGATAGGTGGGCTAAACACTACAATGGTCAATTTTCTTTGGCACCTGTGTCAGTTCCGATTCCAAAAAACATGCCTGTATCAACAGAGTGGAATTTTAGTCTCGAAAAACCATCAGAGTTATAAATGCGGGATGCAATCCTATCTCTGAAAACGTGACAAAGCCCCAAGTCAAATGATTTGCTTCCGAGATATTTTATGGATGTTGGCGATGTAATTTCGGGAATGTTGACTAACCTTTTCCGTACTATATGGAATAATGATACCGTACCACTTGACTGGAATGAGTCGACCATCATTCCTATCATCAAAAAGGCAATCGCAATTCGTGTGATAACCATCGTGGTATAAGCTTGACTCTAGTCGTATCTGGGTTATTTGCCTCGATTATATCACATCGTCTTAGCGCTTTACCTGAATCACACACTAGAGAAAAACTGGCCGAATTCCGATCAGGGCAAGGTTTTATACATAATACTTTTGCGTTAAGGCAAGTTCTTTAACTGCGACATGTATATCGAAATCCCACAATAGCTGTCTTTCTAGACTTCAAGTTGCCTAAGCGAAACCTAGCATATATTGAAAGCGAAAGTTTTTAGTTCAACATTCAAGTAAGACCTGTGTTGTAACACCAAATATAACAAAAGCCACACAATACCTGGCTGGATCTCTCCCACATTACGATGGAACAAGATCCTCCTTTCACGTAAACTAGCACTAAATAAAAAATCGTGAAGTGCTCGAAACAATCATTGTCTCCTAAACAAATGCAAGGTAGATACCGAACTTAGGGAGCTCGCTGGCCGTAAAAGACTGAACCGTTCACAGAGAAGGAGCCCTTAAAATCCAAAAGCCAATAGACGCACTATCCTTGTACTTCAGTGGCACACAAAAAATAGCAGAAATATCTGAAAGTCCGCAGTGTATTACAGTAGTTGGTCTACAACATTGCAGATGAAGGAGCGTTGCCAGCCACTTTTTCCCTACTTAACCTTGGAACTGTTGCATATAATTATGGCTTTTACAGCTTCAACTTTCGAAACAATAAAGCCCGTCAGGCATAAACTGAAAACTCATAAAAGGTATTAAGCTATTAATGTCTATGCTTAATCTAGAACACGCACATGTAGGTAGTGGTTCAACACTAAAATCGCATAACGAGCCTTCAATCCTAGAGACACTCGTTTCAGATTCATCCACAGTAACTTGCAATACTGAATCTCTATTGGTTGTAATTTTCTTGTAAATCGGTGATATAAATAGGAGTTGGATTATAATGTAACTATTAAAATATGGTACAAATATAGGCCATTAACGTTTAATTTACAATGCAAGTTATCGTCTTACACACCGATGATGAATTGTAACTGCACAATGCACTTGCCGCATTTACAACCTGAGGCCCAAGTTCATCAACTTGCCGAGCTGCTAGACTAATCATAAGGTTATATTCCTCCTGATTTTGCAGCGAACAGACGGATTTTGCAACATTCACTTGATTGGCGATGTGCTCCTACAGTAAAAGCGAAATTAAAATCACACAGGAAAAATATTAACCAATCAGCAGCATTCGAAAGCGTTGTTAGGTTTAGGAACACTTTAATAAAATGGATGCACTACAAATTAATCTAAATGACAGATTTTTTGTGTGGTAACACCTTACGGAATATGCCAATTTTATTTAACTACCAAGGTAACATAAAGAGAAAAATAATTTACAACTTATATACAAGGCATAACCAATTAACAAATATTCGATGCCAAACAGGGGCAAGTTGACATGCATCTTAAGATTCTTTTTTTAAGCATCTGCCTTGCTATTGTCTACTCTTCAATATGATAGACTATTTTGAGTTATATATGAACGTAAACCAATCCACAACATAATTACCAGTCAGGGTCATCATTTACTATTTTAAAGTAAATTAATGCACTGATAATGGTAAGTCGTGGTATTGTAATTTAAAAAAGCGCATTTTTTTCGAATTTAGGTCTAAATGAAAAACTTTGACTTTTTTAAGTCACAAATAATTTCAATAAAGAAATTGTGATGGCTATAAAGTGGCTAAAATAATAATGAAAATCAATGTATAAAAAGGAAAACATAATTGCATTAAATAAATCATGAACAACTGTCAGAGTAAACAAAGTATTAGCGAAAGTCTTGACGAAAATTTAAGAAAATCTGATATAATAATAACGCTAACGTGGAAAGAAAGGGACAATTTCTCCAAGTTTTCTGCATTTCCTGAATAAGCGGCACGAGTTAATTCTTCAAGTGGACTTTCAGCAAAGAAGGCGTCTATCACATTTTCAATGACTGCACCAGTTAAGTGTTCTTTGAGCAAGTTAAAAGCACCAAGTATATTCTGCATTGACGATGCACTGTAAACACTCAAATGCTTTGTTTCAGACCGACTCCGAACATGCTAAAAAATAAACATAGTAGATGTAACAATGGTTAGCAATTAATCTGCCTTTATGTTTTGAAATATTTGACATAATTATTTTAACGAAATTGTGTGCTTATAATGTCTTTCCCACGTGCAAAAATATAAAGAAATTTTCTCAGATACAAGAATCGTTTCTTTCAAATTTTTCTTTCAGGTATCTAAATATGAGCACACACAAACACACATGTGTGTATGTAATTATTTAAAACAATATCAAAATATATACATAGCTCCATAAGTTATATTAAATACATAATATTTCATAAATTAAGGCAAATTGAAATTTTAAAAGACAAAATGACACAAATGCCAACACTCAATGGCATAAACAAATTTGAAAAATTCGTATATGAGTTATTTATATCCTATTTGAAATCAATATGGGCCTAGATATAAATCTCTCTATCAAAAGTCGAAACAAAATGAAATTTTATTCTTAGTGTTTTTATGAAATACATAACATGACAGGTTACCGAATTTTCGTAATCAGCAACTAATTTATCGAGTGCTTCTCTGAGCATGGCACAATCCGTTGTCAACTGTTCGCGGCGTAAAGCTCGTGTATTATCAGATTGAGCCAATTCAGTTACATGTCCTAAAATCCCATTCAGTTCGTGGTAAAAGTTGTCTACGCTGCTTTCCGCGTCTGGTCCAGATAAAATAGTGTTCTAAGTTTAGAAGAGAGGCAAAATTAAAAAAGGGTAGATTTTAGTTGATGAAGCAAAATATATTTCAGTTTCATATTCAACATTTAAACTATATTGCTAATTTCAAAGCGTCGACGATTTAAGATTTTATTTACTCGGCCTGATTATTGTAGTTTAACAAATCGCCATGATCATAATCATCGAGGACAAAATACAAAATTCGGAATTGATTTTTCTAGGAAAATAATTAATAAAGAAAAGGAATAAACTAAAATAAAAAACAAATACTATAAATCACAAATTATAGAAGCAATAATAATTACAATAATAATAATTCAGATAAACATATTTTTAAATGATAGTGAATTAATACGGGAAGGACCTGGTTGATATGCATATAATTACCTAGATAACACACATTAATGAGGAAAACTAGATTCTTACACAATGCCATTATGTCCAAGTCAGCTTTAAGGTAAAACAACATCGGCTAAAAAATAGATAGTTTGGAATCAGAAATTATTAATTAAAATAGTGCGAACAAACTACCTTCATTAAATGAATTTAATCTCCCATTTACCATAATTTTATGCTTTAGGCAATCCTGCAATATGAAATAAAGATTTTAAAATTAATACAATAATCGTAAGAGGAATAAAATCAAGTTAACTACCCAGTTTAGACATTTTATTGTTGTTAATTAAATATCGATTTGCGATAAGAAAATTGAAAAACAAGACAGCTAACCATAAAATTGTCCAAGGTTTTTGAAAATTCCGAGCTGATTTCTCGTGACGAGGCATCTTCTTTTACACCGGTAGTTGCGCGCTTGATGTCATTTACAGCATTACGAACCGATTTCACTGCGTAGTCACGATTGTGTTTAATAAAGGTGAGCTCTGGATGACGAATATGTGCCTATTTAATTTTGTTAAAAATAATTTTTAAAAGTCGTCAAAGTTGTTACTTAACACCAAAAATTGCTTTTTCCTATAGGTGATATTCAAGGGCAACTAAATTTACAAAAATAATTCAGACCGAGAAAAATTATAAAATTAAATTTGAAACTGTTATTTGGTAAATTATATCGCTATAGCTGTTCGACACCTCGTAAGTCTAAGCATTAACTTTATATTAAAATACTATTCTCCATTTTCAATGGACCACATAAAAAAAACCCCTTTATTATTTTTTTGAAAATGTAAAGTATTAAAAATCGGATAATTTTTAAAATACTAACTGCATTGATTGCCTTGATTCCCAAAGTATCATGCATATGTAAAAAACGGATTTCGCTGTCTATAGGCAAATGAAGCAAATATTTACTAGATTAACATAAAATCATTAAAAAGTTAGCTTCGATTGTTCATGAAAGAAATGAAAAATGCTTCCAATAGTGACATAAATATTAGTTTATTCTATATAATTAAGGATTAAGATAAAATTTAAGAATACTAACTTAGAGAAAGTTAGTAATGATTACAGGACTACAATTAATCGAGATAATACAATCATTCTAGTTGATATTTGTCAGTTTTTCAAGTATTTTTATCATTTTAACCATATTTCTCACAGATTACGCAAAATAGAATATCATGTAAAGCCTTTCATAATAAAGATGTGAGCCTAATAAAAACGTTTTATAATAAAATAGATATAAATAATATGACAAACTGTCTAAAAATAACAAAGATCATCTTCAAAAAGGAGTTATAACTTCGAGCAATAACAATGAAAATAGTAAGACTTATAAATAATAATAAAAATTTTGTAAATAATAAAAGACGTCAGATTTCTTTATATATTAATTAAGGCTGCTGTCTGTCCAATATTACAAAAAACGAATCAAGTTTGACTAAATTTTCTGAGATAATTATTTAAGAATGGAAATAATAAAAATTAAAATGTTTACAACGAAATTTCAATGTAAGAGAAGCTGCTTTACTAATAAATTTTACCTTATATTTTAATTGCATCAACGGAATATTTTTTACTCGGTCATGCAATAATGATGCAATACCATTCGTATAGTCAAGATCGATTGATTTACCGCTCAGAAGAACATCGACAACTGAGGATCTTTGCTTGCCTAAAATTAAAATATAAATAGATCCGTCTCGAACGAGGTTACCACATTAAATCTGGTCTTATGATTAGTGTACTGCGCGTTATTAGATTTCTGAGGAAGGTACTAGAAACGTCACAAAACCAAGATTACATAGAATTTCATTTCCAGTGGTTAGTTATAGTGAGGAAGTCTTTGTAGCGATGGGACGAATCAGCACCCAGTCATCACGAAGCCGAACTCTGTGCGTACTTAGAAACGAGGATCAATCGGATCAGTGCAGAATTATGATTACTAATCAACAACTCACAAAAGAAAATCATGGATACGTCAAATCGACGATTACATCATGAAGGTAGGGAAAATTTGATTTCATGGTAGAATCTATTACAATATTTGGCAGCTAAGAAAAAGAATAACGTTCTTGGACTCAAATACTGCTAAGAATTTGGTGCCAAGTTATATCAGAGGCACTAAGACTAGCTCTACCGGAATCTACAATTCCTCAAATGGAAATACCTGCATTGTGCATAGTGCACTTTATCTTCGCTCACAGAATACTCGAGTTTCCACCATCATAAAATATTAATTTTGATAGTTTTATATCTTCACATTTTTGTTGACAGGGAGACTGCTTGCGTTCGATAACATCCGTTTGAAGCTTATTATTATTTAATTCTCAGGGATATGCGGGTGTAGCTATTCAACGGATTAGTGCGTCGCCAAGTCGATAGACGCATTTCAATACCAACAATAGTCCTAGATCAAACTAATCCATCTATTACCAATTACCACAGGACATCTTCATTTTTATTTCTACTTCCTTTCCTCAATATTCTTGCGCTTTATTAAAAAAAAATATACTCTTGTATATGTAATAAATAAGGTAGATAATGATCAAAGCATCGAGCTCAGTGTCGTAATGCCAGATGTACAACCTGCCCATTAAACTGCGGTAGTACATTCTTGATGGCGCTTTTAATGTGCGCACAATGAAGCAAGTTTTACAACAAGAAGCTTTAGCACAAACATTGGATAAAATGTATCTCAAACTAGAATCAAGGATACCACGAATATAACTGAACTGTGTGCGCTGACCTCATTCACACGTTATTTCTTTCAAATCTCGTTCACTACGGAATTCGCTCAAAACGGAAAATGTATGTCGGTATTTTTCAAATTTCACGCAATACAGGTCGTATTAATGAATGAATTTCTAAAAAGGGTCGAGAGTTTCCCGCGCGCAAAATAACGTCCGCTAAAGTCAATGCCTAAAACACAAATCAGATTTAAACGAACATTGGTTGCGCGGGCGGTCATAACAATTACTTTTAATCAAGGTTCCGATCTTGATATAAACACCTGACCCATTATGTGCATACTTAGTTTATGTTGACAATGTATGTGCATGCGTCCCCCTGCCAATGCATATTTAAATAATGCAAAGAAAGCAATTTCCTCAATTTTAATGTTTTTTTAATTTGAAAAAAACCGCATTTTCCAAAAGCCAACAAAAATTTCCTATGCAATAATTATATTTGAATTTACTTCTAAATGCATTATCAAGTATAGCTAAACCAAAAAGCTTGCTTTTAATATAGTCTTAATGAATGAATCCCTGAAAAAGTTGAGTTTTTACGCACGCACAATAACGTTCGCTAATTTTAATGCCTAAAACACAAATCAACTTTGCCTTTTCTTCGTATCTGCATAAGCTGCCATCGAATACAGCGCAGCCAATAGCACTAGTGCTATCTACGCCGACCTTAATTCTTTCCATTACTGAAGCGATGAGTTCAAATATAAATTCTTGGTAATGAGTAGCACGTATGCGCAAGGTGAGCGCTTAAATGGTGTAGAATTTCATCAATATAGTGAGCACAATTGAATCTTGATGCGCACCAACAACTGTGAACAACAATTGGATATTTTCACAAAACATAGATTACACATCAGTAGTACAGACTCCATACAGAGTGAAACCTGAGCTTGATTCCTTTCATAAGATAGGATGACTGAGCCCCGATCTTGACGAGCTCAAAATTACCGTGGTTACACGCCGTGTACTGTAACAAATAGACAGACTGGTATTAATTAGCACAAAAACACACGTTTAAGTAGGATTTACTAAATAAATAGCACTTACCTTTGATGTATTTAGCAGAAGGGGATTTGATCTTATTAACAAATCTCTCGCGGCAGCCATGCGTTCCTGTTGAGCTGGATCAATCAAATCTGCCTGCCGAGCAGCCGCCAATTTGCTTATACGTCTTACAAGTGGATCATATTCACTCCATCGTTTTAGAATATCCTGTTATGTATGTATGTATGTATGTGTGAATACATATATATATATATATATATATATATATATATATATATATATATATATATATATATTCATTTGTTTAAACTATTAATCTTTACAACTTCCATTTCATCAATGCATATACACAAGAGAATTGTTAATGAGAGCCATTTGTAGTGGCATTCTAAAAATGATATATCACATATAGCGCGACAAATAAAACCTATTTTTTGCATTTACATATGACTAGAAACTAGTTTATGGATAACTACGAAATAACAACTTTTGTGGGAAGTAAGAACACATTGGATAAATTTATAAAAACATCATTTACACGTTTAAAATCTCTTTGGCTTCTTCAAAATTGTTGTGTAAAAAATGTTTTATGATGATCTCTAGTATATTCTTTGTCTAAATTGATGTGCTTCTCACCTTTTGTTCATCAAAACGTATTGCAATATTTTTTACTTTGAATTTTAATAAGGAGTGTAACACGATATCTTTGTATTTGGATTGCTTTTGGTTGAATTTGTATTGCCTCTTCCTTCGTTTTAAGACATTATTCTAATTCAATTATAACCTTTTAAGGTATAGATTTATTAGTCTAGACAAGATCTTTTACTTCACTTGAATTTGTTTGGCGAAGATCATTACTCGGAGAAAACAGGTGAGCTGAACTTGGCATTGTTTCGTACTGGATTGTTCTACATTAAGATATATTATAGAATGGCATTCTTGCTTTGAGCATATTTTAAACGTATAGCCCAGTTAAATTACTAAGTCTTTGTCTTAGCATAGTATAGATGCTAGTCACACAAGTAAGGTTGCTAAGGGTTTGCTTAAAAATCTTGAGAAAATTGGTTTAGATGCCATCACTCGCAAGTTTGTGGTATCAAGGATTTTTATCTGTTTATTAATCCTTTCGCATTTTAGCGACACTTTCTTGTATATCAGTTATTTTCAAAGGATCCTCACCAGAATGCATGCATTTTATTTTTACCCTATTCGGCCACGTGTGCCTCTATCCATTTTATTGTCCGGATCGTTAATGAAATAGTGCGCGTATGCTGCATGAGACCATAGTTTGGAATTTTACTTAGAATCTAGATTCCTTCACATTTAAAGCATTCATTCTAGTCGATTAAATCCTAGTCGTAGCTAACTATTTTTAAGTATCCATATGAGACACTGCTATAACCTGCGGGTTGCAGTTTCCTTATTATTTTTGTACCAATCCCACTGCTATCACTACTAATAAATAATAACTAGTCAGTCTCACTAACTCATACATAATCACACTTTTGATTTGTATCTAGGTCAGTTCAATTGTCAAGTCAGATGTTATATTTTTCCGAACAAAATTTTATTTTTGTTATTTAAAAGAGAATAATTTAATTACCTTTCCGAGCTTTCCAAATATGTTTGCATAAGAAAATAGACTCACAACATATATTATATATTCCGGCCGTAGCAATCAATGCAAATGGTTGAGTTAAATCGCAAATGTAAGACGGCAGACAGACACAAACGTGCATTAAGACAACATACAAAGAACTAAAGTGAAAGAAAAATTTAAATAATAATGCTCCTGACACCAATGGTACTTGCCGGACACGCGCAACTAGTCTTCAAATCCGTCATAGAGAATCAGTATATAGTTTCTTCTCAAGCTTTACTTCAATTAGATTGTATCCAAATTATTTGAATTACTTTTCTTCACGAGGAACTGCAATTACGTTGATGAAAGCATTTTTCTTTCTCAACTTTTACCAGCTCCACCGTTATGTTCAACGATAAACTGTGGAGGAAGTTAAATCCTCCGCCTTATGTAAAATAACATTGACTGATAAATTTAAACCACCATGGCTGATTGTAACGAATTTTATTTAAAAAGAATTTTTCTTTTTATTTTCCAGAACATTCTTTGTTTAAATACTTGATTTTGAATTGTGCGCCATTTTCAGTTTTTGAGTATCTCGCTCCTTGACTGGTATTGTAATTTTGGTCTGCTGCATTTTAACATTTTCTCTAGTAAACGAATACATCTTCATCAAATATATTACTCCATCAATTGCTTTTGTTCTAATATATATACTGAAGGCGCCTGGAACAGGTAAATTTGATTCATTCTGTTGTTCACGTATATCTCTTTCCAGATTATTTATTCAGGAGTAATACGGTACAACTTTCGCATTCCGATTGCCTAACATTAAGTGTCGATTTGATTGTTATACCATATAGATATGGAGACCGATATTAAATTTGAGGACACAAGTAGGTTAGTGCAGGACATTGCGGACTTGAACCTGGAGATACAAACGTAATATAAGCCTATCAGACTCTACTGTGAATTTTAGGACTTCAAGCGATCTGGCATCTATGGGGCTTTCAGACTCGAATAGGTTAGGGGCCTCAACAAAATTTAGCGACCGCGCCAGTCCAAGAATTTTAAGTCTACCACAGTACAAATCAGAAAAACATTCAAGTTGGGTAGGAGATGCCCAAATGATATTTAGTGCTTATAATATCGTAAACCCTATGGAGAAATTTGTTGCAGCATGGATGGCATTGCCTGAAAATTTCCGAAATGCTTTGGAAAATTTCAGAGACAGAACTGTAGAAGAAAATCCGTACAATGCATTTGAGTTATTAATGGCTGAAATTCAACAGAGATATCAGCCTGGAAGATCAGCGCAAATGTGCGAATTATTACGCTTAGAAAAAATGGGGCGTCAGTTACCGTCCGAATTTTATGAACGCCTTTGCACAAAAGCTTCCAGGTTGAATATATCTAGAGATGTAGTCAACTCCATTTTCACAGCTGAGCTACCAATTAGGCTTAGAACAACATTGGAAGTATTTGACACAATGAGCATAGATTGGCCAACAAAACTCAGAGGGTTAGACGGCGTGTATAAACAGCAGGAACCACAAGTACATGCTGTAATAGCAGATTCTGTCACGATGCAGCCAGTCAGGGCAGATACCGAAAACAACCTGACTATACAAGAAACCTTGCGTTTCTTATGTAGAGAAGTTGCTAGCTTACGTAGTGATATTGCACAACTTCAGAGTCAGGATAGGTACACTAGACGTCGAGGGAGTCACTCGCGTCAACGCTTCGAAGGGCCACGCGGATGGTGTAAGGCACATTGCGAATACGGACGCAGTGCGAAGTGCCAAGGTGAAAATTGTATATACCTGCGATTAGGTGGACCCAGATGGAAAGGAAGCACAAAACCGGTAGAGAGAAATCCATCACCGGGAAAAGGACAAAACCCCCGCTAGTAGGAGCCGTAGGGGAGGTTCCATTGCAAAGGCTCCCAGATATGCATTTAAAGGGCATACTCAAAGCAAAAGATGCGACTAGAGCAAATAGCACCGATATAGATGGCAACAGAGTCCGATTATCCGGATTATCCAGCAACAAGTTCATTATTAAGGATGAATTATCTGGATTAGAATTTCTTATCGACACGGGTGCTGAGGTAAGCCTAATTAGGTCAGACGTGGTGGAAGCAGACTGCCCCACATTTGATTATCAACTATGGGCCGCTAACGGTAGACCGATAGGAGAAAAAGGGATAAAAGAAATGTCGGTAACATTAGACCAGAAATCTTCCGTCCGATGGAATTTTTTAGTAGCCGATGTCAAGGACCATATCATTGGCATGGATTTCTTGACCCATTTTAAGCTGACATTAGAGCCCATAGCTAGGACTATCGCAGAAGGCGTAGGGACACCAACACCTACTGAGTCTAACGTGTCGGCAGTTAGAACAGTCCTCTTACCTCGTCCAACAGTCACACATGACTTTGCCGATATATAAGAGAAGCACCTAGCAGTGTTTCAACTTTTCAGTGCCAAAAGGATAGGTCTGAAGACAGGAGTAGAACACCAAATAGAATTGGTGGCTCCGTTGCCTTGTTCACCAAAGGCTCAACCATTGGCACAATACAAGCAACAAGTAGCTGTGTCAGAATTTTACCAATTGCCCAAAGAGGGGATTTGTAGAAGGTCAAATTCCAATTTTGCTTCCCCAATAGTGGTAGTTACCAAACCTAAGCCGGGTCAATGTAGGGTTTGTGGGAATTGTCGTCTATTAAACTCAGTAACGAAGGGTGATTCTTATCCTCCTCCTAACCAGAGTACTTTACTCTGAGATATAATGGAATATGAGGTTTATTCAACTTTAGATCTCCAGAAAGCGTATTATCAGGTACCAATGGAGGAAAGTTCGATACCACTCACCGCAGTCAGATTTCCAGGAGGGGAATCGCACGAATTTCTTCGAATGCCTTTTGGTTTGAAAAATGCCAGTCAGACATTCCAGCGTTTGGCTGAAGAAATCCTTCATAATTGTCCATTTGCGAGGGTATATATAGACGACATAATAATTTTTAGTCGCTCACGAGACGAACAGCGTACGCATTTTGAAACGGTTTTGACCAGGCTGGAACAATATGGATTAGTGGTCAAACCTAATAAGAGTAATATCGGTTGCTCTTCAGTTAAAAACCTTGGTCATATACTTTCCAAAGACGGAATTAAACCTTTGGAAGATAAGGTCCAAGCTATAAAGGACGTAACAGAACCCCGAACCGTACGCCAGTTGCGAAGGTTCTTGGGCATGATCAGCTATTATCGTCGATTCATTCCAGGTCTAGCCGGAATTCTTGGATCGTTAACACGCCATCTCACTCGTGAAAAGAGCACGATCAAGAAGTCTTGGCCTATAATCTTGAGTCCGGAAGACCGAGAAAAATTCCAAAAGGCCAAGGATATGTTAAGTGAAGTAACCACATTAGCACCTGTAGATTGGGAAACCCCTTTCGAACTAATCACAGATGCCTCCGATGCTGCATTAGGGGCAGTGCTACAGCAAAGAGATCAGGACATAGTAAGACCGATTAGGTTTTATAGCCGCAAGCTTAATGATCGAGAAAAACGTTATGATACGTTTGGCAAAGAGCTTCTAGCAGTGTATGCCGCAGTGATACACCTCGAGCATTACTTAGATGGTCATTTATTTACCGATCATAAGCCATTGATCAGCATACTTGGTAAAACAGCAAGGCTTAATTACTCTCGTAGAGTAAATTCCCAAAAAACACGGTTAGCAGAGTTCGATTTCACTGTGTCTCATATTGCTGGTAAGGAGTATGTGGTAGCAGATGCACTTAACCGACCGAATGAAGCTGATGTCGAGCTGATATTTCAAGGTCCTTTGAAAAGTTTAGATTATTCAATGCATGATTTCGTTAGTCAAATCGAGGAAGCGCAAGGATTGGATCTCTTTACATTAGTTTTGTCCAAAAGACCAGGATATGTTCGTAAGCTCATAAGTGGCAAGTGGTTGCTATGCGAAACGTCCAGAAATCAACCACGACCATATGTGCCATTGGAGTTATGGGCCCAAATTATCCAAGTGTTACATGACATGGGGCATCCATCCAATAAAGCCACCATTCAATTAATCAACGACAGATACTTATGGCCGCACATGTCTAAAGACATACGGGTATGGGTAAGAGCCTGTGCCAAGTGTCAAACGTGTAAGGTGTGGAGACATACTAGAACCGAGATAAAGCATATTGGGATACCAATTGGACGGTTCAGACACGTACACATAGACATTGTCGAAATGCCTGAAGTTAATGGGAACAAATACTTGCTGACCATGGTAGATAGATTTAGTCGTCAATTTGAAGTGGCGATTTTAAAAGACATGACAGCGCAAGAAGTCTTGTTCGCGTTTCTACATAATTGGATATCGCGTTATGGTGTTCCGGAAAATGTCACTAGTGATCACGGTAGTCAATTTATGTCAGAGCTGTTCGTAAGATCCCTCAACATCATGGGAACCACTGTAATACATACTAGCGCGTATAACCCACGAGCGAATGGGATGGTAGAAAGGCTACATCGTGAACTGAAAGCTGCATTAAGGTGTACTAGTGGAACAAGCTGGATACACGATCTTCCTATAGTACTACTCGCCATGCGCAACAGATATAGGGCACAATTAGGTACTTCCATAGCAGAACTGGTTTATGGAGAACCATTAAGGTTGCCTGGAGATCTTCTAATAGAAACTCCAAGTAGTCTTGATTGGGCTTCTAGTTATGTAGATTGGTTCGTAGAAGCACTTAGAGATAAGATGTGTCGTTTAGCTCCGACCAAGACTAGAAAAGCTAAAACCAAATGCTATGTGTCCTCTGATCTAAAATCGGCTTCGCATGTGTATGTAACTAATGAAAATAGGAAGAACTGCCTAACATCATTTTATAAAGGACCATACAAGGTCAAGAGGATGACTGACAAGAATGTCATCATAGAAATAAATGGCATTGAGGACTGTGTTACGTTGGATCGTTGCATTCTCCAGTTTATCTGGATAGACGGTATGACTGAATTAACAGATGCGTTAAATGACCGTTCCATGGGCGAATCTGATGTGTGCAATCTCACCATACAGGCACATAATGAAATGCAGAACTCTGAAGACGTGTTGTCTAGTATAGCAAAATCGTATTCTACTGAATCACAGCATGAAAACTGTTTGTCAATACCAGATTATTTGGAAGAACTAGTGAATTTTGTACCGGGCGAGATGACGACGTCAGGGGCGCCATTATGCACAACTCGTTCTGGAAGAGTGCCACGTCAGCCGAAGAACTATGATTACGTCTATTGTTAGACGTCTTTTTTTAGAAGGTGGTGTATGTGGAGGAAGTTAAATCCTCCGCCTTATGTAAAATAACATTGACTGATAAATTTAAACCACCATGGCTGATTGTAACGAATTTTATTTAAAAAGAATTTTTTTTATTTTCCAGAACATTCGTTGTTTAAATACTTGATTTTGAATTGTGCGCCATTTTCAGTTTTTCGAGTATCTCGTTCCTTGACTGGTATTGTAATTTTGGTATGCTGCATTTTAGCATTTTTCTCTAGTAAACGAATACACTTCATCAAATATATTACTCCATCAATTGCTTTTGTTCTAATATAATACAAGGCTGAGAAGAATCGTCCTGGAACAGGTAAATTTGATTCATTCTGTTGTTCACGTATATCTCTTTCCAGATTATTTATTCAGGAGTAATACGGTACAACCTTCGCATTCCGATTGCCTAATATTAAGTGTCGATTTGATTGTTATACCATATAGATATGGAGACTGATATTAAAATTGAGGACACAAGTAGGTTAGTGCAGGACATTGCGGACTTAAACCTTGGAGATACACGTTAATATAAGCCTATCAGACTCTACTGTTAATTTTAGGACTTCAAGCGATCTGGCGTCTGTGGGGCTTTCAGACTCGAATAGGTTAGGGGCCTCAACAAAACAATAGGAAAAGAATAAGAATAGCTATCCACTATTGCACTCATTCATATGTATTTACACATTCAATTGTATCTTAATCTTATCAATTGTCAGGCAAAATGGCTTATGTTGCCAAATAAACTTTTTCATTATTATATTACAATGTATTTTTCAAATACTATTTGTTTACTTCAAACCAGTGTTTTGAGTTTCCAAGGTAAATGCTGATATAAATTTTTGTCCGAGGAAATACTATTTTCAATATCATATCATTCAAACTAAAAGACAAAATAAAAATTTATATCAAACGAGGAATTTCTGCGATTTACAAGCTTAAGGCCATAGTTTATTCAATTAAGTAAATTATACATTATTTTGTCATTTATAATAATAATAATAATAATAATAATAATAATAATAATAATAATAATAATAATAATAATAATAATAATACATTTATTTGGCATCAAAGGCCAACTGGCCCAACCATTGAAATAGCAAGGTTGCATTTAGGAAGCACTTAATAATCATATATAATATAAAGTATTGTCTATGATTATGTGATTACGTCGAATTAATCGCTGTAATGACTTGCCTGTGTATTCTCTGAAGCTCCAATTTCTTTGGCCAAAACTTCGCAATCGTGTAAATAACGTAGAAAATTTTGTACATCAATCATATCGGCTAATATCATTATTCTCGTGATAGCAGCAAGAAATGCTTTTATGGCTTTCGATAGTTCATTAAATACATTAATATTTGTTGGATCGTTTAAAAAATTTTCAGCTGATTTATAAAATTGTCCACCAGTTTCTTTTATATCTATCAAAGCAGTGCCAAATTCTGAATTCATTTGAGGAAATTCATTGCGAATGCAACTGCCCTGTTCATAAAAATCACGCACCATCTTTAAATAAAGCTTATAATCCTACATCTTTTATATCAACTAATATATCTGACGACGGTTTCGACCGTCCCTTGGGTCGTTCCGAAGGTTCCAATTGATTAGTTAAGTCTGATATCTGGCAAATTAGTGGTTCTATAAATTTTTCGATTGACTTTGTTTTAAGCTCCATGTAATTGATGCCTGTTACAAAGTCTCTCATTTCGCTAAGGTTTTGAAATGCTCCAAAACCAGGAAAAGCAAATCAAAATAGGTGCAAACTCTAGTAGATAATAACAATTAACTATGATAGTTGATAAAAACAAATAAGAAAATAAAAAAGTAATTATTTGTAATCAATCAGGGTTTAGTGAGCTGAAGTAAAACCTGAGTTTAGAAGAATAAAAAAAAGATAGTCCTTAAAAAGATCCAAAAATGCAACTTATGTGGAGGATGTTAAATCCTCCGCCTTATATAAAATGACCTTGAATGATAAATTAAAACCACCATAGCTGATTGTAACAACTTTATTTAAAAAGAATTTTTTCTTTTTATTTTCCAGAACATTCTGTGTTTAAATACTCGATTTTTAAAATTGTGCGCTATTTTCAGTTTTTGAGTATCTCGCTTCCTGTCTGGTCTTGAAATTTTGGTCTGCTGCATTTTAACATTTCTTTCCATAATAAACGATTACAACATTATACAATAAAATCTTTCATCACTTGCCTTGTGTTCTGATATAAAATAACACTGAGGAGGAGCCTTGGAACAGGTATAATTTTTTTTTTGGGGGTCACGTACACACCAAAACAGATTATTGCTGAAAATATAGCTTTCCAACTTTCACCTTCCGACTGCCATAAGTAAGTGTCAATTTAATTATTATAACATTTGATCATGGATACCGATATTAAATTCGAGGACACATGTAGGTTAGTGCAGGACATAGCGGACTTGAATTTAAATGACACAAGCAATAATATAAGCATATCAGACTCTACTGTGAATTTTAGGACTTCCAGCGATCTGGCATCTATGGGGCTTACAGACACGAATAGGTTAGGGGCCTCAACAAAATTTGGCGACCGCGCCAGTCCAAGAATATTAAGTCTACCACAGTATAAGTCAGAAAAACATTCAAGTTGGGTGGGAGATGCCCAAATGATATTTAGTGCTTATAATATCGTGAACCCTATGGAGAAATTTGTTGCAGCATGGATGGCATTGCCTGAAAATTTCCGAAATGCTTTGGAAAATTTCAGAGACAGATCTGTGGAAGAAAAGCCGTACAATGCATTTGAGTTATTAATGGCAGAAATTCAACAGAGATATCAGCCTGGAAGATCAGCGCAAATGTGCGAATTATTACGCTTAGAAAAAATGGGGCGTCAACTACCGTCCGAATTTTACGAACGCCTTTGCACACAAGCTTCCAGGTTGAATATATCTAGAGATGTAGTCAACTCCATTTTTACAGCTGAGCTACCAATTAGGCTCAGAACGACAATGGAAGTATTTGACACAATGAACATAGATTGGCCAACAAAACTCAGAGGGTTAGATGGCGTGTATAAACAGCAAGAACCACAATTACATGCTGTAATGGCAGATTCTGTAACGATGCAGCCAGTCAGAGCAGATACCAAAAACCACCTGACTATACAAGAAACTTTGCGTTTCTTATGTAGAGAAGTTGCTAGCTTGCGTAGTGATATTGCACAACTTCAGAGTCAGGATAGATATAATAGACGTCGAGGGAGTCACTCGCGTCAACGCTTCGAAGGGCCACGCGGATGGTGTAAGGCACATTGCGAATACGGACGCAGTGCGAAGTGCCAAGGTGAAAATTGCATATACCCGCGATTAGGTGGACCCAAATGGAAAGGAAGCACAAAACCGGTAGAGAGAAATCCATCACCGGGAAAAGGACAAAGCCCCCGCTAGTAGGAGCCGTAGGGGAGGTTCCATTGCAAAGGCTCCCAGATATGCATTTAAAGGGCATACTCAAAGCAAAAGATTCGACTAGAGCAAATAGCACCGAGATAGAAGGAAAGACATTTCCGGATTGTCCAGCAACAAGTTCATTATTAAGGATGAATTATCTGGATTAGAATTTGTCATTGATACGGGTGCTGAGGTAAGCATAGTTAGGTCAGATGTGGTGGAAGCAGATTGCCCCACATTTAATTATCAACTATGGGCCGCAAATGGTTATCCGATTGGAGAAAAAGGGATAAAAGAAATGTCGGTAACATTAGACCAGAAATCTTCCGTCCGATGGAATTTTTTAGTAGCCGATGTCAAGGACCATATCATTGGCATGGATTTCTTGACCCATTTTAAGCTGACATTAGAGCCCATAGCTAGGACTATCGCAGAAGGCGTAGGGACACCAACACCTACTGAGTCTAACGTGTCGGCAGTTAGAACAGTCCTCTTACCTCGTCCAACAGTCACACATGACTTTGCCGATATATAAGAGAAGCACCTAGCAGTGTTTTAACCTTTCAGTGCCAAAAGGATAGGTCTGAAGACAGGAGTAGAACACCAAATAGAATTGGTGGCTCCGTTGCCTTGTTCACCAAAGGCTCAACCATTGGCACAATACAAGCAACAAGTAGCTGTGTCAGAATTTTACCAATTGCCCAAAGAGGGGATTTGTAGAAGGTCAAATTCCAATTTTGCTTCCCCAATAGTGGTAGTTACCAAACCTAAGCCGGGTCAATGTAGGGTTTGTGGGAATTGTCGTCTATTAAACTCAGTAACGAAGGGTGATTCTTATCCTCCTCCTAACCAGAGTACTTTACTCTGAGATATAATGGAATATGAGGTTTATTCAACTTTAGATCTCCAGAAAGCGTATTATCAGGTACCAATGGAGGAAAGTTCGATACCACTCACCGCAGTCAGATTTCCAGGAGAGGGATCGCACGAATTTCTTCGAATGACTTTTGGTTTGAAAAATGCCAGTCAGACATTTCAGCGTTTGGCTGAAGAAATCCTTCATAATTGTCCATTTGCGAGGGTATATATAGACGACATAATAATTTTTAGTCGCTCACGAGACGAACAGCGTACGCATTTTGAAACGGTTTTGACCAGGCTGGAACAATATGGATTAGTGGTCAAACCTAATAAGAGTAATATCGGTTGCTCTTCAGTTAAATACCTTGGTCATATACTTTCCAAAGACGGAATTAAGCCTTTGGAAGATAAGGTCCAAGCCATTAAGGACGTAACTGAACCCAGAACCGTACGCCAGTTGCGAAGGTTCTTGGGCATGATCAGCTATTATCGTCGATTCATTCCAGGTCTAGCCGGAATTCTTGGATCGTTAACACGCCATCTCACTCGTGAAAAGAGCACGATCAAGAAGTCTTGGCCTATAATCTTGAGTCCGGAAGACCGAGAAAAATTCCAAAAGGCCAAGGATATGTTAAGTGAAGTAACCACATTAGCACCTGTAGATTGGGAAACCCCTTTCGAACTAATCACAGATGCCTCCGATGCTGCATTAGGGGCAGTGCTACAGCAAAGAGATCAGGACATAGTAAGACCGATTAGGTTTTATAGCCGCAAGCTTAATGATCGAGAAAAACGTTATGATACGTTTGGCAAAGAGCTTCTAGCAGTGTATGCCGCAGTGATACACCTCGAGCATTACTTAGATGGTCATTTATTTACCGATCATAAGCCATTGATCAGCATACTTGGTAAAACAGCAAGGCTTAATTACTCTCGTAGAGTAAATTCCCAAAAAACACGGTTAGCAGAGTTCGATTTCACTGTGTCTCATATTGCTGGTAAGGAGTATGTGGTAGCAGATGCACTTAACCGACCGAATGAAGCTGATGTCGAGCTGATATTTCAAGGTCCTTTGAAAAGTTTAGATTATTCAATGCATGATTTCGTTAGTCAAATCGAGGAAGCGCAAGGATTGGATCTCTTTACATTAGTTTTGTCCAAAAGACCAGGATATGTTCGTAAGCTCATAAGTGGCAAGTGGTTGCTATGCGAAACGTCCAGAAATCAACCACGACCATATGTGCCATTGGAGTTATGGGCCCAAATTATCCAAGTGTTACATGACATGGGGCATCCATCCAATAAAGCCACCATTCAATTAATCAACGACAGATACTTATGGCCGCACATGTCTAAAGACATACGGGTATGGGTAAGAGCCTGTGCCAAGTGTCAAACGTGTAAGGTGTGGAGACATACTAGAACCGAGATAAAGAATATTGGGATACCAATTGGACGGTTCAGACACGTACACATAGACATTGTCGAAATGCCTGAAGTTAATGGGAACAAATACTTGCTGACCATGGTAGATAGATTTAGTCGTCAATTTGAAGTGGCGATTTTAAAAGACATGACAGCGCAAGAAGTCTTGTTTGCGTTTCTACATAATTGGATATCGCGTTATGGTGTTCCGGAAAAGGTCACTAGTGATCGCGGTAGTCAATTTATGTCAGAGCTTTTCGTAAGATCCCTCAACATCATGGGAACCACTGTAATACATACTAGCGCGTATAACCCACGAGCGAATGGGATGGTAGAAAGGCTACATCGTGAACTGAAAGCTGCATTAAGGTGTACTAGTGGAACAAGCTGGATACACGATCTTCCTATAGTACTACTCGCCATGCGCAACAGATATAGGGCACAATTAGGAACTTCCATAGCAGAATTGGTTTATGGAGAACCATTAAGGTTGCCTGAAGATCTTCTAATAGAAACTGCAAGTAGTCTTGATTGGGCTTCTAGTTATGAAGATTGGTATGTAGGAGCACTTAGAGACAAGATGTGTCGTTTGGCCCCAACCAAGCCTAGAAAACCTAAAACTAAATGCTATGTGTCCTCCGATTTAAAATGAGAATAGGAAGAACTGCCTAACACCATTTTACAAAGGACCATACAAGGTCAAGAGGATGACTGACAAGAATGTCATCATAGAAATAAATAGCATTGAGGATTGTGTTACGTTGGATCGCTGTATTCCCCAGTTTATCTGAATTGACGGTGTGACCGAATTAAAAGATGCGTCGAATGACCGTTCCATGGGCGAATCTGAGGTGTGCAATCCCATCATGCAGGCACATAATGAAATGCAGTACTCTGAAGAACCGTTGTCTAACATAGCAAAATCTTATTCTACTGAATCACAGCATGAAAACTATTTGTCGATACCAGATGATTTTGAAGAACCAGCGAATGTTGTACCGGGCGAGATGACGACGTCAGGGGCGCCAGTATGCACAACTCGTTCTGGAAGAATACATCGTCAGCCGAAGAACTATGATTACGTCTATTATTAGTCGTTCCTCTTTTTTTGAGAAGGTGGTGTATGTGGAGGATGTTAAATCCTCCGCCTTATATAAAATGACCTTGAATGATAAATTTAAACCACCATAGCTGATTGTAACAACTTTATTTAAAAAGAATTTTTTCTTTTTATTTTCCAGAACATTCTGTGTTTAAATACTTGATTTTTAAAATTGTGCGCTATTTTCAGTTTTTGAGTATCTCGCTTCCTGTCTGGTTCTAAAATTTTGGTCTGCTGCATTTTAACATTTCTTTCCATAATAAACGATTACAACATTATACAATAAACTCTTCCATCACTTGCCTTGTGTTCTGATATAATATAACACTGAGGAGGAGCCTTGGAACAGGTATAATTGTTTTATTTGTGGGTCACGTACACATCAAAACAGATTATTGCTGAAAATATAGCTTTCCAACTTTCACCTTCCGACTGCCATAAGTAAGTGTCAATTTAATTATTATAACATTTGATCATGGATACCGATATTAAATTCGAGGACACATGTATGTTAGTGCAGGACATAGCGGACTTGAATTTAAATGACACAATCAATAATATAAGCATATCAGACTCTACTGTGAATTTTTGGACTTCCAGCGATCTGGCATCTATGGGGCTTACAGACACGAATAGGTTAGGGGCCACAACACTTATAAATTCACTGAATCATTTAAATGCCATAGTAATAATAATAATACATTTATTTAGCATCAAAAGACAAATGGCCCGACCATTAAAACAGCAAATCAAGGGTAGGATATGTGGAAGTGAATGGAATTGTGACTAGCAAAGTATTTAATAGCACGGGGGTTTGGTGAAGAGAAAATATATCATTAACATCAAGATAATTCAATCTGTTGAAAAATAAATAAAAACGAAGTTACATTTGACTAGACAAGATCAATTGGAGGTAGTCCATGAAGTGTCAGAGCTTCTAGGTGAATGTGGGATCGAAAAAGATGGTAGACCGGAGGTAGACGTCGACCGGTGGAGTCCATTGTCGTGGAGATTGAGTTGATGGAGCATAGCATAGACATAGAAGGAATCTACTGGATTGAAGCAAGCGAGTCTAGCAGGGGTCGCAGGCATTCGTAGAACGAGGTTGTGGTTGAAGGAAGACAAGGGGGAGTCGATGTCCGAAGCGAACCGTTGGTGGATCGGTAGGACTGTTGAGTTCCCGGTCTTCCGCTGAAACAAGAAAGAAAAGAATTGGATGAACAAAACGTAGTAAAGTATCAGCAACGTGGATATGATGGGGGTCAGGAATGGGTTGAGAAGTGGTATCAGTGAGTCGAGAAGAAAAGATTAAGACCAGAGAGGTAAAGTGGAAGATTAGATGACCGCCTGAGGGATTTCGCCCTCCGAAGTTAGTAAAGAGAATAGCCTGGGGTGAAGTAAATGTTATGGATTGAGAAGGAACCAGTTTCGTTTCCAATCGGTCGTATCACAAAGAAGTTTGTTGAAGAAGTACTGATGGGCTGCCTTTTTGAATTCGTGCTGGGGTAGGAGCTTTATGTCTGTGGGAAGAGCGTTGAAGACATTAGTGGCTTTGGAGAAGAGATAGATTTTTTTAAATATGGTGGGGGTATGGTAGGCTTGGATAGAAGAGTTACTAGAACGTGTGGCGTAGTGGTGACTTGGGTGGGCAAAGTTGGAGAGTGGTAAGCAAGTTGTGATCTTATGGATAAAAGAAATGACTCGAAGGTGACGGGTGAACCAAAGCGGAAGAAGATTTGCCAGGAGTAGGCGTTCCCGATAATTTTGGCATTTCGGGAAGACTCGCTTAAGAAATCTGGAGGATACCTGTTCAATAGTATACGAGGAGGCGAGGGTGAGAGGACAGTAGAATTCGCTGGCGTAGGAAATGAGGGGCAGAACGTAGACCTTGAATAATGTGAGTTGGAGAGTGGGATTGTTAGTCTTATAACAGATCAGAGTCTTATAACAGATCAGACGGGCCCATTTGAAGAGTTTGGAAGTAGTGTGTGTAAGGTGCAGGGAGAAGTCAAGGGATTTTGAAAAATGAATGCCAAGATGTTTGGCCGAATCTATTATTTCTATGTCGAGGGGATAGTTGGCAACCGGGATAGAGCAGAATGGATCAGAGGAGAGTTTCATTAGGCGAGTTTTGGTGGGATTTAGTTTGAGGCCGATTCTGCTGAGCTGCGAGTGGAGCGAGGATAGGAGCTCCGATATAAGGGATAAGGAGGGTTGGATGTTTTGGAGTTGCTGAATACGATAACCATGTCATCCGCATATTTGAACAGTTTGAAAAGGTTGTCATCAACCTGTATGTGCGCGAGCGTAAGGTTGAAGAGAATGGGACCAAGTACGGAGCCCTGGGGAACACCGGATCGATATGGGCTGGCCTCGAGTGACTACTGCCAACTTTTACTGTCGCATATCGGTTTCGGAGATAGTAACTGATAAGATTGAGAACGTTGCCGCAGATACCGCTTCTCAGTAAGGCGGATTCGATTGCTGAAAATGACAGCGAGTCAAAAGCCTTGGATATATCTAGGAAGAGGAGAGTGCACTGAAGCCCTTTAGAGAAGGAGGAGTAGCAATGATCGAGAACACTAACTAAGTTGGTGGAAGAGGAGCGGCCATTCAAAAAGCCATGTTGATCATCGAGGAGATAGAAGTTTACATGAGACTTAATGAAGGGGTAGATTAGGTTGTATAAGATCCTGTCGAAGATTTTGGTGAAAGAAGGGACGATAGTAATGGGGCGGAGATCTTTAAATGATGAGATCGAAGAAGTGCCATTTTTAGGGATAGGAGAGATCGTCGAATTAAGCCAGTCCGGGGGAAGATAGGTGGTTTCGAGACAATGATTAATAACATCGGCAATCAGAGAGAAGACGTTCCAGCCTAGAAGAGCAATCATGCTGACCGAGACACCATATTGATCAAATTGGTGTTTAGATTTAATGTCTTTAATTGCTTGGGCGACGGAAGCCGGAGAGACGTAGAACCAGCGTAGGTTCTCGGTGTCTCCGTTGTCTAACATCTCGACAGGCGGAGTGGGAGTGGAAAAGGAGTCGAGAAGGTAAGTCAGATAATCGTTGGCGAAGCAGGAGTCGTCTGACTGAGAGAAGTTAATATACGAGGTTTTGGGCTTTTGCAGCAATTGGTGTTTGATGATAGCGAACTTTGCCCGGGGGTTAGGAGCTGAGCGGATGCGTCTTTCGATGTGGAACGCTTGTTTGTTGATAGCCTGTTTAATGTGCCCATCGATGCGTCTCAGTGCGAGGGCGCGGGCAAGTGACGATGTGCGTAGACGAGAGTTGCGTGCGAGGTTGTCACGTGCCTTAAACAGAGCGTTAAACTTATTCGTCGAGTGTACGTTTTGAAAAGAGGTGGCGGAGTTAAAGTGGGAGGATAGGATGTTATGGACTTCGGAAAAGCATGAGGAGAGATTGTTTGGGAGAAAGATGTCCCTCCAGTTAACGGCGTTACAGAGTCGGCGGAACTCTTCCCAGTTGGTGAATCGCCTGAATGATTGGGTGTCTTCTCTAGGGGTAAAGGATAAGAGAGGTATGAGGAAGGATACCTGACAGTGATGAAGATTAGAGAAGATCTCCCGAGAGTGAACATCAGTCACCTCGTTGTTGGAGAGTATACTATCCAGTTGGTTGTTCCCTCGGGTAGGAAAGTGCATGAATTGATGTAACAGGTTGTCCGCAAAGAGTCGAAGCAGTGGGTGACTTTCCGAAGCTAGATTATGCCAGTTAGCCATGGGGAGGTTGAGATCACCCGCAACGACGTACCGATCGGAGTGTAAAGAGAAAAAAGTAGATAGAAGTTGGGCCCCGCGAGTGTCGTCGATGAGTGAGAGTTTAGGGGGTCTGTAGACAACACAGGTGGATATGTTTTGGTTATGGATTTGTAGCTGAAACGAGAAAAATTCCAATCCTTGAGAGTTCGATGTCGACAAGCGTTTGGGCATAAGAAGGGATCGGACATAGGCAGCTAGTCCGCCCCCACAAATCGAATATCTTAAATTCCTAATTGAATAGCTATGTGGCCTACGACATTTATCATGACGGAGGCTTTTGGTGCAGACCTTCATAAGTGATCTATAAGGTGAATGTTAAATGCATCGTGTAGACTAGTTTGTAACGCGCGGCTCCGCGTTACAACTCAACGTGTCTCAATTTCGACGGATCCGGTTCACCTTAGGGTCACATATTCTAATTCTGGTTTTAGGCAATCTTTCTCCTAACTGTGGTTCTATAAACAATCTCTGTTAGCTTCAAGCAGTTTTGGTTGAGATTTCTTGTGTTGCAATTTTATTTGTAATTAATGGGGTTTAGAATAGAATAGTATATCGTTATTTGGATTCAAACCACATATGTTCTATCAATTAATAATATTGGAAAATGTACAATATAGAAAAAAATATATCGCATCACATAAATATGTGCAGTTAGTCGCATGTACATAAGTAAATCTCACTAGTTGTACTGTATATATAACAAGGTAAAATTTGAGTGTAACATTGTGCAAAAAAATGAGAACCGTGACTAGCAATTCATTGTATGTAGTGTTGATTAACATGATGATAAAATTTATACCCTTTCGATTTGAATAATGCTAAAACTTGGAGATAAAAATCTCAAAAATTATGTTTCTGATAACAATTATCCATGTCTTTTATTCAGCCATGAGAATTTATTATCATAATCAAAAGAAAAAATATCTGCAAGATTGTAGACTTTTTCTAGTCCAGTAGATAAAAATTTAAAAGACATCTTGGATTGAGGCGTTTCTTTAAGCCCCTTTGGTAATTGATTATAAATTTGAAGATTTTTCAAAAAAGAATAGCTTGCTCACAAAATTCCCCACCAAAGGAGGAGATATTGCCAAGTAACCAGATCTATTTCCAACTTCATGACACTTTCTTATTGGCTTCATATAGGCACCAGTCCACTGGTTCAAATGGAAAACTTTTATGCAATAGCACATCCTCCGAAACCATAAAGTTTGCAGTGATACAAACTGTAATCTAGTGGCGTATATAGTGCAGGAGATAGGACTAATTTGTTTCACAACTTTTCTTTGTACAGCTTCTATCTTATTGGACAAGCCCTTTTTTAATGGATTCCAAGTAGCGGCAGCATATTCTAGTATCGGTCTAATCCATATTAAATACATTTTAAGTTTTATGTCATTCGATAAGATATTTCGATTTATTAGTGCCCATCTTTTCTTGGCACTGCCTACTATCCGTTCAATGTGTCTCTCAGCAGAAGCTGTACATTGAATCGTTATGCCTAAATCCTTTATTTCTTGCATAAGTTTAATTTCAAAAACATCATTGATCACTGCATCATGAAAATAAATATAATTAAAGTCTGTTCGGCTACCTATTTTTACAGCTCTCGTCTTCTTACTGTTTATTCTCAGCCCTAGTGTTATCAAATACCTACTTAAATCATACAAATCTAGTGTCACATTATTTTTAGAGAATTCGACATTTTTCGGATCAATTGGAAAGATTATTTTTAAATCATCAGCGAATTTGCAAACTCGACCGTTAAGGATCTTAGTTTCCAAATGAGCAAATACGATATTAAATAAAATTGGTCCTAAACTCGATCCCTGTGGAACTCCACTTGTTACTCTTTTCGATTCTGATATCAAATCATTTACTTGAATACTCATTCTTCGATTATATAAATAGAATTTAAGTAACATAAAATATTCGAGTTAATATTCAATAAATTAATCGCATTCAAAATAGCATCAAAAGATATAGAGTCAAAAGCTTTTGAGATATCTATAAAAAAATTTAGTGCATCTAACCTTTTATCATTTAATGTAATTACATGTTTCCACATGGCAAGCATATTAGTAGTTGTCCATCTATCTTTCGTAAAGCCATGTTGATATATATCTATATCAGCCGGCAACATACATTCTAAATGATCTAGTATCAATCTTTCTATTATCTTCAAAAACGAAGGGATAATAGAGATTAGTCTGTAATCACTGGCGCACGTAGGTTTACTTACTTTTGTTAACGGTTTAGCTATTATAGTTAGTATATCGATTGGTAATTTCCCATTCTTCAAAATCCTATTTATAATATTGCAGAGCGCATTCAAAAAATTTAAAGGTAATTGAAGCAGGTTATCAATCGAAATACCAAAGTGATCTTTTTGATTTTTTTTGATTTTATGTTTAACATTAATTTTATCAATGCATCACTGCCCAGAAATAGTCGTGGTCACTGGTCTCCCGAAGGATCAGGTAGATCCATGAAATTGCTTTCATTCTGTGCATTACATATCAAATTGCCAAATAATTCATCCAATTCACAGAGAAATTCATTCTCAAAGGAATGGTATTGTTGCGATACTGAATTAATTGAAATTACCTGATCTGCGTTTTGACTAACGCAGCTTTCATTGTTCCAGTAATTTTCTTTATTCATAATATTTCGATCTACATTACCGTAGATCTTCATCAGATGCATTTCACGAAACAAATGAAGCAAGTGTGTTATTTCCTCTAGTCATAATATTTATATACCTCAGACTGACCTTTCATTTGATATTCGCGTGTCACATGTGTGTGTGTGCATTTTTATAACCGCTGTCTTCATCTAACTAATTTAGACAAGAGTGGCTGAATAATAATTTATCAATTGCATGCAATAATTATTCGTTTTTACATACTCAATGTAAATGACGTAACTGAGATGGGGAGACCCATAATTCAGAAACACTCGTCATAAAAACATGCCATGAGCGATAAAACCAGAAGTCCGAACGACTAATGCACATGCTAAATTACAATTCAAACCACTAGGTTATACTCAAGATAGATAAGTTAATAACAGTTATTGGCGCACGCCACGCATGTGCATGTGTTTGTGTATGAATAACTAAAAAACTTGGTTAAATTATTTTGATACACATGTACGTTCATCTAAATGAAACTGCAGTCAATAGACATTAATTTATCCTTTGCACGCATCATACAAATTGTTACTTATAAATATTGTATTATTAGAATATTTCCAATGGGTAGGGTGAGGGTGTAAAATAGAAAATTAAGGTTGAAATCACTATTTGTTTTAAAATCAAATGAATAGTTAGAGATGAAATTTGAAGACTATATTCATAATTGTTTATTCATTTCTTGAATAAAAGCCCACTAATTAGTCAATCTTAATCTGATGTTCTTAATCTTTTACTGGAGCTAGCTTCAGTTACCAATTCATGCAATCGCCTTTTCCTTCCATTAGCTAGTGCAGTATTCCAAATCGGACCTAAAGATTTTTCAACAGCTGTTTCATTCATAATATCATCTCTAGATTTAATTTCTATAGATTCCCTAATCAATCTCGTCACCCTATTACGACTACATATTGCTATGCGTTTGCATTCCTCCCAGTCGATATTATGCCCAGTCTCCACTACATGACGAGCAAGATCTGATTTAGCAATATGTCCATACTTACACGCAGTTTTATGTTCACCTCTTCTTACTTTGATTGGACGCATGGTCTCACCAACATACTTGAGACTACAATCATTGCATGGGATCTCATACACTCCTGAAGTGTCTAAGGGTTCAATCTTTTCTTTTTGGTTAGGGAGTATAGTACCTAGTGTAAGGGGCTGTTTTAAAACGGTCCTTATATTGTACTTTAAAGATATAGATTTCACTTTCCTACTTAATATAGTGTCCGGTAATAACATGATCTTCCGCTCTTCCTTCTCCTTATCTGCTTTTAAGTATCTTAAGCTAGGATTAAATTTCTTCACCATGTCCCTCATTGTTCTATCTATTAAATAGTAGAATAGTAAATAGAATAGTAAATCTATCAACATTAAATCTTAAGAAGGTTCAAGTTGAACTACTTAACCGTGGTTTAAACAAGGCTATTCCTAATGAAAGATCGGTTAGAAACGAATTAATTACTGAGGCTGTCAAAACGGCAAAGCTTCTATCGGATAATGATAGGGTGAATTTTGAATTAGACGTTGCCTCAATGGTTTTAACACACAAAGACGATAAGGTTAAGCCTAATTATGAAATTAAACGTATCAGAAAGTATTTAGTATCAAATAATGTTATATGTCTTAAGGCGGATAAAGGAGGAGCTACAGTTCTGATGAATCAATCGGATTATGACAATAAAATGATAGAACAGTTAAGTAATGCTGAAGTATACACTAAAATAACAAAAGACCCTACTGATAAGTTACAAGGGCAAGTAAAATTATTAATCAATAATATGATTGCTAATGAAGAATTGGATTCGACGCATGGTAACACTCTCATTCAAAGAGATACGGTTGCACCCAGAGTTTATGGTTTAGTTAAAGTGCATAAGCCGGGTAATCCTTTAAGAATTATAGTGAATGTACAACACTCCCCAACATATAAAATTTCAAAGTTTTTGTGCCATAGAATAAGAAAATATTCCTGTTTATTAGAACATACCTTGCTTAACTCATATCATTTGGTTGAAATTGTTGATAAATATGTACTAGATGAAAAGGATAGATTAGTAAGCTTAGATGTAGTATCTATGTACACAAATATACCGGTACCTGAGGCTCTGGATTGTTTTAGACGTTTCCTAGTTGATCACCCATTAATATTAGAAGGAAGCAAAATGACGTTAGGACACGTCATGGAGATGATGTGTATTTGTATGTCCTCCACTTATTTTAAATTTCGTAAGGAATTTTATAAACAAATTAGAGGCGTTCCAATGGGACAACCTTTGTCGGTCCCAATAGCCAATATCTTTATTCATTATTTGGAAAATAATCTGTTGGATAAGACTCCATTAAAACCAAAATTGTACCTACGTTTCTTGGATGATATATTAATGATCGGGAACCATGGTGACAATGAATTGGTAAATTTCTTAAATTTAGCTAATCGAATGAGCGAAATACAATTTACCTTAGAAAGAGAATAATCAGGTGAATTACCATTTTTAGATGTCAAAATAATTAGAAATGGTCTGAAATTGGGAAGAGATATTTATAGGAAAGATACTTATTCAGGAATCCTTCTTAATTTCAAGTCCAATCACCCGTTTTGTATGAAAGTCGGCATCTTAAAGTCATTAATATTAAGAAGTCTCAAGTTGACAGATATAAAGCATAGGAAGTTAGAATTAGACAGACTACGCGATATATTCAAGACTAATGGTTACCCTCCTCATTTAATAGATACAACAATGAGGGACATGGTGAAGAAATTTAATCCTAGTTTGAGATACATAAAAGCAGATAAGGAGAAGGAAGAGCGGAAGATCATGGTATTACCGGACTCTATATTAAGTAGGAAAGTGAAATCTATAGCTTTAAAATACAATATAAGGACCGTTTTAAAACAGCCCCTTACACTAGGCACTATACTCCCTAACCAAAAAGAAAAGATTGAACCCTTAGACACTTCAGGAGTGTATGAGATCCCATGCAATGATTGCAGTCTCAAGTATGTTGGTGAGACCATGCGTCCAATCAAAGTAAGAAGAGGTGAACATAAAACTGCGTGTAAGTATGGACATATTGCTAAATCAGATCTTGCTCGTCATGTAGTGGAGACTGGGCATACTATCGACTGGGAGGAATGCAAACGCATAGCAATATGTAGTCGTAATAGGGTGACGAGATTGACTAGGGAATCTATAGAAATTAAATCTAGAGATGATATTATGAATGAAACAGCTGTTGAAAAATCTTTAGGTCCGATTTGGAATACTGCACTAGCTAATGGAAGGAAAAGGCGATTGCATGAATTGGTAACTGAAGCTAGCTCCAGTAAAAGATTAAGAACATCAGATTAAGATTGACTAATTAGTGAGGCTTTTATTCAAGAAATGAATAAACAATTATGAATATAGTCTTCAAATTTCATCTCTAACTATTCATTTGATTTTAAAACAAATAGTGATTTCAACCTTAATTTTCTGTTTTACACCCCCACCCTACCCATTGGAAATATTCTAATAATACAATATTTATAAGTAATAATTTGTCTGACGCGTGCAAAGGGTAAATTAATGTCTATTGACTGCAGTTTCATTTAGATGTACGTACATGTGTATCAAAATAATTTAACCAAGTTTTTTAGTTATGCATACACATACACATGCACATGCGTGGCGTGCGCCAATAACTGTTATTAACTTATCTATCTTGAGTATAACCTAGTGGTTTGAATTGTAATTTAACATGTGCATTAGTCGTTCGGACTTCTGGTTTTATCACTCATGGCATGTTTTTATGACGAGTGTTTCTGAATTATGGGTCTCCCCATCTCAGTTACGTCATTTACATTGAGTGTGTAAAAACGAATAATTATTGCATGCAATTGATAAATTATTATTCAGCCACTCTGGTCTAAATTAGTTAGATGAAAACAACGGTTATAAAAATGCACACACACACATGTGACACGCGAATATCTAATGAAAGGTCAGTCTGAGGTATATAAATATTATGACTAGAGGAAATAACACACTTGCTTCATTTGTTTCGTGAAATGCATCTGATGAAGATCTACGGTAATGTAGATCGAAATATTATCAAAAAAGAAATGAAAGCTGCGTTAGTCAAAACGCAGATCAGGTAAATTCATTCTCAGTTTTATCCACAGGTAATATTAGCCTTAACTTTTCCTTGTATTTTCTGTAATCCGAGAGGAGTTTGTAACCTAGTCGAGGATTACATTTCAGTTTGGCCAAAATAATTCGTTCAGATCTTTGGCGGATTATCAGCAGTGATGAATTAATTTATTTATCAAGCTATTCTCTTTTTCAAAAATTTACAAAATTTACAATCAATTGCCGGAGGGGCTTAGAGAAACGCCTCCATCTAAAATGTCTTTTAAATTTTTATCTACCGAACTAGAAAAAGTGTTCAATCCTGCTGATAATACTTTCTCGTGGTTAAATAAAAGACAGCAGCATAATTTCTCGAGATTCTATCTTCAAATTTTGTATTATTAAAACTGAAATGTTATGCATTATATCATCTTGTTAATCAACAATGCATACAATCAATTATTAGTCATGGTTCCCTTTTTTCTTACAAAATGTTACACTCGAATTATACCTTAAATTTTCCTATTTTTGATGAAGAATCTATCACTCTTTACAGCTGAACTTTCTGATGCTGATAAATTGTACAGTACAACTAATTGCACATATATATGTGATGTGATATCTTTTTATATTGTACATTTTCCAATTTTATTATTTGATGGAACATGTGTGGTTTGAATCCAAATAAAGATATTCTATTCTATTCTTTTCTATTCAATCACATCTAATCTCATTTTTTTAAATACAGGTAATAAGACAACACTTCATTATATTATCTCTTTTAATTCTTAGTTTAAATAGTTTCCTATTGACCCGCTGCGATATAATATCTGTAAACGTAGATGCCTGAAAGAAAACGGATAATAATGTTTAAACAGATGAAACAAATTCGTCAGTGTTCATTATATAAAAACTTTCATAATCAACCAATATGCTTAACTCTCTAAAAAGATTCCAATTGATTCTGGAACATTGCACGTGTATATTTTCAAAGTTATTTTCTGTGCTGTGCTACTCAAGATGTTACATTGTAAAATAATCTATTTGTGATCGAATTCTTTGAAATATTTAACAACACCATAACAGTGTGATTTCACTGATTCATTTTCTAAGTATACATGAGCTAAGCATTGCGAACCTTTAGTTGATTTCATTATAATCTGCTTGAGATCACGATTAGAAAAAAAGTTGATAATTTCACAGTCATGTAACTTGTTAAAATCTCCTACAACCACATTATATCCATGACAGTCCAAAATAGATTGAAAAGAATTGTTAAATGTTTGATCATCATAAAAACTAGCGTACGGCGATCTCTAAACCGCTGTTAAAATCAGATTATCATGTAGGGGTCTTTTTGCGGGGTTGATATCTAGTTCATGATTCTATACCCGTCCTACAGTTCAATGGTGGCTATTATTACTACCCGTGCACCTAATCAGTCTCTGATCCTTTTCGGATGGTTGATATGAGAAAGCCGAAACTTGGTTTCATACATATATTAGATATAATGTTGCAAATAGAAATATAATTCACAGTTAGTCCACACTGATCATGTGTAGGTCGACAATAAAAACAGATTTTAATGCAAGAATAGGTCTTAAACACCATTCACCGTTAAAATAAATTGTCCGTCTTCTGGACGACAAAAGTTAAAATGACATGTTTACAAAGAGAAATGTTTTATGCACAATCAGTTATTCGCATATAAATGTCTGATTTTAACAGTATTTATTCACAGTTAGTCCAAATTGCATATATGTTGGTCAGCTTCAAAAATAGAATTTTATGCAAAATAGGTCTTAAACACCATTCACCGTTAAACTAAATTGTCCGTCTTCTGGACGACAAAAGTTAAAATGACTTATGTTTACAAATAGAAATGTTTTATGCACAATCAGTTATTTGCATATAAATGTCTGATTTGAACAGTATTTATACCATCGATTTAAAACATATGATGATATGGAAAAAAACATCGTTAAAAGTTATCATTAAAATGAAGGGGTAAAGACTTCAATGATAAAAAAACTCGATTGAAAATACATGATGACATGAATGGAATCAAGTTAAAAGTTATCACTAAAAATGAGTATATAAACCGTTTAAAGTCTTCAATGATAAAATCTCGATTGAAAATACATGATGACATGAATGGAATCAATGTTAAAGGTTATCACTAAAGATGAATATGTAAACCGTTTAAAGACTTCAATGACAAAACTCACAAATGTTTAGTTCACTGCTTGTTAGGGTTTTAATTCATGTCAATATATTAATACATTATTCTATGTGGACAGTAAGTCCTTCACATAAATTAAGAATAATCCAACTAAACAAAATAAATCCGCAGTGACACAATAGTCCACCGCGTGATCTTCGCGGATCGCGCGCGGTTCTGTTTATTTAATAAAAACCCTATTAATTACAAATAAAATTGCAGTTCAAGAAATATCGATTAAAACTGCTTGAAACTAACAGAGATTGTTCCTAAAATCACAGTTAAGAGAAATATTGTATAAGAACAGATTTAGATTATTTGACCTTAAAGAGCACTGTATCGAACATCATTGGGTTGTAACATGGAGCCGCGTGTTATAATCAATTTGTATAGATAAAACATCAATGATAGCATTGTCATTACTATTATATCAAATTTTCGCATTTAATACAGATTTACTAGAAATGAGTACTCCTCCACCCCTTTTATTCAGAAATCTGTCTTTTCTAAATAAAGTATATTGAGGAATTTCAAATTCATGGTCTTTAATATCCTTATTGAGCCAAATTTCGGTTAATATTATAAAATTAAAATCATTACTTAATATGAAATTACACAGAAAAAAGTTTTTGTTCTTAACACTCCTAAAGTTTGCATAAAATAAAGTAAATATAGAGTACGACTTATGTAAACAGTTATCAACTTTTACTGGTTCAGCTTTGTTGACTTCTTTATTATTCTATTCCCGGGTTTTGAGGCTAAACTTCTCCTCCCCCCGCTGTCCACAACATTGAGTAAGGATACATCGTTTTTTGATGTTGCAGACTTACTCGATAGATTCCTTATAATAGCTTGATCAGAGGTTGACGGTTTCCGTTCCTGGTTGCTCTTTAACTTTTTTGCTTTTGCCAAATTCCGTTGGAGAAACGTTTTGCCCCGACCAATAAACATGGTGTGAAAATTCGAATTCCCATCTTTCTTTTTATTGATAGACTCTTTCTGCATATTTGTTGGCCTTTTTGATAGTTTTCCAACTACTGGCCTTGGACGATCTGACCGTTTCCCCACCCTATAGCATTTAGCAATGTCAGCATGCGTCTCTCCTTTGATTAAAAAATGTAATATCTCGACATCTTATACGTCGGCATTTTCATCAAGATTAAATAAATCTAACTGATCTTGTTTGCTGTTCCTCGCTGAGACTTCGTTCGCTAATATATTCAGTATTTCTTCACCTGATGATTTGTTTTTGACTGGCGTGTCGCCTTCCACTGTTATATCAGCCAGTTCAATCCATGGCAGAACATCTGTCTGTAATTTGTCTAACTTCGTATGTAGTGCCTCAGTCAGTTCAACAATTTGCGCGCTTAAAGTTTCATTATTCTTCACCGCTAGTTCCAATTTCGTCGCATTCACAACAGCATCATTTTTCAATTTTGACATTTCATTTTTTAAATAGTTGTTCTCTTCCTTCAACACCTTCATTGAGTTCTGAAGGTCCATAACGATTTTTTCAATATCAGTATGCGACAAAATCAAAGCCATTTCAAACCGTGTGCTAAAAACAGCACACACCCGCACGTAACACGCCGGTAGCACGCAGTGAATTACTGAGTCTAAGCTGTCAAAGCCAGGATTTACATTTTGTGTGCTCCTGATCGATTATCAGTGACTCAAAACTATACTGCTAAGATACTCTGCATTTATTTATTGTGATTAATGACTGACTGCTTTTGTGCCTAGATATTAACTTTGTGTTAACAATAATTTAAAAGATGTATTATTTTGGTTCTCAGTGCTGTCCTTTTCGTTTCGGATTTGACCGCATTTTTCTTGTGCGGGACAATTGTTAGCACTCATAGGTCGGCAAAATCTTGAATCTTTTATCTTTTCAGATGATGTAATCTTTGGCCTCAGTTGATGGGTTCTCACTTGTCCCTTCTCCTTTAAGCCTTCAATTGGCTGATTGTCTGAAAGCGCTTTAGGATCAAGATCCGCCATTGATCTTTTACAAATATTTCGAGACGTTATTTCCAGTCTCATCTTCAGTGTTGACACAATACGCACAGGAGTAAAACATTTGCCACAAGTTGTGTTTTACTCCTGTGCGTATTGTGTCAACACTGAAGATGAGACTGGAATAACGTCTCGAAATATTTGTAAAAGATCAATGGCGGATCTTGATCTAAAGCACATCAGCAATTGAAGGCTTAAGGAGAAGGGACAAGTGAAACCCATCAACTGAGGCCAAGATTACATCATCTGAAAGATAAAGGTTCAAGATTTTGCCGACTATGAGTGCTAACAATTGTCCCGCACAAGAAATGCGTCAAATCCGAAACAATAATTTATTTTGTTGCCGTCTAGAACACGATCAATTTTGTCTAACAATGAATTTTGATTTAGAATAGAATAGAATAGAATATCTTTATTTGGATTCAAACCACACATGTTCCATCAAATTGTAGGGGTACTTTTCGCTGTTGCTATCTCGTTCCTGATTTTGTACCCCTACTACATATCAATGGTGGCTATTATTACTACCCGTGCGCCTAATCAGTCTCTGATTTTTTTCGGATGGTTGATGTGAGAAGGCAAACCATCGGGTCATACGTATATTCTACACAATATTGCAATTAGAAATATAATTCACAGATAGTCCAATTTGACCATGTGTTGGTCGGCAATAAAAAAATAGATTTTAACATAAAATTATATCTTAGACACCATTCACAGTTAAACTAAATTGTCCGTCTTCTAGACGGCAAGAATTAAAATGATTTATGTTTATAAAGTAACATGTTTCGCACACAAGCAGTTATTCTTACACAAATGTCTGGATCGTAATGAGAATAGTCAAACGATTAAAAATACATGACAATATGAACATAGTAAACTGATTTATGTTTATAGAGAAAAATGTTTTGCTCACAAGCAGTTATTCTTACACAAATGTCTGAATAGAATTGTATTTATACCATCGATTTAAAACATATGAAGATATGTAAAAAGTCATCGTTAAAAGCTGTCACTAAAATGAAGGAGTTAGCCCCATAAAGACTTCAATAACCAAAGACTCACGAATATTTAGTTCATGTCATTATTATAATCTATTATTCTCTGAAATTCTGAATGGCACAATTAACTGACAACAGTAAAAACTGTTAATAATCCAACTGAGCGAAATAAATCCGCAGCGACACAATAGTCCACCGCGTGATCCTCGCGGATCGCGCGCGGTTCTGTCTATTTTATAAAAACACTATTAATTACAAATAAAATTGCAGTTCAAGAAATATCGATTAAAACTGCTTGAGACTAAAAGAGATTGTTCCTAAAATCACAGCTAAGAGAAATATTGTTTAAGGACAGAGTTAGAATATTTGACCTTAAAGAGCACAGCGTTTGTAAAAATTGACATTCGTTGGGTTGTAACACGGAGCCGCGTGTTACAAAATAATAAAATTGGAAAATGTACAATATAAAAAGATATCACATCACATAAATATGTGCAATTAGTTGTACTGTACAATTTATCAGCATCAGAAAGTTCGGCTGTAAAGAGTGATAGATTCTTCATCAAAAATAGGAAAATTTAAGGTATAATTCGAGTGTAACATTTTGCAAAAAAAGGGAACCATGACTAATAATTGATTGTATGTATTGTTGATTAACATGATGATATAATGCATAACATTTCAGGTTTAATAATCCAAAACTTGAATCTCGAGAAGTTATGCTGCTGAAAAACAATTAATCCTGTCTTTTATTTAACCATGAGAAAGTATTATCATAATCAATTGCTAGTCATGGTTCTCAAATTTTGCATAATGTTACACTCGAATTATACCTTAATTGTTCCTAATTTGATGATGTATATAAAATTCTTTTCAGTCGAACTTCCTGATAATGATATATTGTATAGTACAACTAGTGAGATATACTTATCTACATGAGATTAATTGCACAATTATTGTGATGTGATAATTTTTTTAAATATATATTGTACAATTTCCAATTTTATTATTTGATGGAATATGTGTGGTTTGAATCCAAATAAAGATATTCTATTCTAAAAAAAAATAAAATTATCAGCAGGATTGAACACGTTTTCTAGTTCGGTAGATAAAAATTTAAAAGACATTTTAGGTGGAGGCGTTTCTCTAAGCCCCTTTGGCAATAGATTGTAAATTTTGTAAATTTTTGAAAAAGAGAATAGCTTGCTCGCAACATTCCCCACCAATGGCGGAGATATTGCAAAATGACCAGATCTAGTTCCAACTTCATGACTCTTTCTTATTGGATCCATATAGGCACCAGTCCATTGGTTCAAATGGAAAGCTTTTATGCAATAGCACATCCTCCGGAACCATAAAGGATGCAGTGATACAAACTGTAATCTAGTGGTGTAAATAGTGCAGGAGATAGAATTTATTTTGTTTCACATTTTTTCTTTTTACAGCTTCTATCTTATTAGACAAACCCTTTGTTAAAGGATTCCAAATAGCGGCAGCATATACTAGTATCGGTCTAATCCATAATATAAACATTGTAAATTTTATTTCATTCGATAATATATTTCTATTTATTAGTGCCCATCTGTTCTTGGCACTGCCTACTATCCTTTCAATATGTCTCTCAGCAGAAGCCGTACAATGAATAGTTATGCCTAAATCCTTAATTTCTTGCATAAGTTTAATCTCAAAAACATCATTTATCTCAGCATCATGAAAATAAATATAATTAAATTCTGTTCTGTTACCTATTTTTAAAGCTATTGTCTTTTTACTGTATATTCTCAGCCCTAGTGTTAACAAGTATCTACTTAAATAATACAAATCTAGTGTCACATAATTTTTTGAGAATTCGACATTTTTTGGATCAATTGGAAAGATTATTTTTAAATCATCAGCGAATTTGCAAACTCTACCGTTAGGGATCTTAGTTTCCAAATGTGTAAATACAATTTTAAATAAAATTAGCCCCAAACTTTATCCCTGTGGAACTCCACTTGTTACCCTTTTCGATTTAGATATCAAATCGTTTACTTAAATACTCATTCTTCGATTATGTAAATAGTATCTAAGTAATCTAAAAATATTCGGATCAATATTCAATAAATTAATCGCATTCAAAATAGTGTAAACGCCCCGGCTTCAAGTAAATGCCGTACGACGTTACAAACTCGGTTAAAGTGCTCTGAATATAGATATTGTTATGATAGGGGCGCCCTTAACAGGGCCTGGTTGTGCGTTCTCCTGAATTATTCAGAGTGTGAAGATGTCCTAGAGCCTTGGGTGGACTCTGGCTGTTGTTCCTTCTGTTGTCGAGTTGTAATCACGATGTGGAAAACTTCGTTCAGTTTCTGCAAATTAATTGGCTCTTTCCGCTAATTGTACCGCAACAAGATGAGTCACGGATGTAGCCAATTGTTGGTGAAACAAATTAAAATCACCAGCGTAGGTATTGACAGCCGACAGAACGCACACGCGTAACGCAAAGCAGAATGCAAATTCGACAACTGACTTGCATGGTAAATTGCTGTGATTAAATAGCATGCCATAGTAATATATGTCTACTTGTACACTATTGGTTAAACGGCAAGTTTCGCTCTTTTCTCATTGGTGCAACGTAAATAAAATTGAATTTAATTTACGCAATATGTCGGTCATTAATTTGTGTCGTTACAATAGCATCGAAAGATATAGAGTCAAAAGCTTTTGAGATATCTATAAATACAATTAAGGCATCTAACTTTTTCTCATTTAATGTAATTACATGTTTCCACATAGAGAGCATATTAGTAATTGTCGACCTGCCTTTCGTAAAGCCGTGTTGGCATATATCAAAATCAGCCGGCAACATACGTTCTAAATGATCTAGTATCAATCGTTCTATTATCTGCAAAAACGAAGGAATAATAGAGATTAATCTATAATCACTGGCGCACGTTGGCTTGCTTACTTTTGGCAAAGGTTTAGCTACTATCGTTAGTATATCGATTGGTAATTTCCCATTCTTCAAAATTCTATTTATAAAATTGCAGAGCGCATTCATAAAATTTAAAGGTAATTGATATAGGTTATCAATCGATATACCAAGGTGATCTTTTTGTTTTTTTTAAATTTTATTTTTAACATTAATTATATCATTGTTCATAATACATTTATGATACTTCGACTTAGCCTTCTCCAAACATGACACTGGAAAGAAGAGGATGGGCGTCAGCTAGAAAGTAAATTTGATTATGATAACGTCACACGAAACCGATTTCTTGCGACGTCAGCCACCAGGCATATGTAGGAATATCATAGAATCAGTAAATAAACCGCTACCTCACAGAAAAACACCTACTACACTTTGATGCAGAATGAGGCAAATTCTTTGGTACAGGCTATAATGATTCGTACAAATAGAATGATCTGCAATATCAAGAGGGTCAGGTATGAGCACACCGATTGATCCTCTTAAGAAATTAAGTGATTCCACTTGACTTGTTCATCGGGTGAGTTATAAAACGAGAGTAAATAAGCATGTTAAAGAAAGTAATGCGTATATTTACGCGATAAAAAGCACGTAAACAGTCTTCGTTATCCGACCAATAGTATTTTGGGAACATATAAAAAGCTGACAAAAAATCTACATAAATATAATTAACCAATCTATTTCTTAGGTAACTATTCATATGAACTTCCTTATACTGATTTAGACAAGCAGTCACTCAATTTAGCTGCATTAATTCACCTTCCTTCTCAGCACCAAAGCAAACTGATACGGTGAGTTCACTGCTGGAATTAAACCACGGCTCACTTCATTTGACTGTTCTGATTAAACATCCTCGTCGGCGGTGATTACGTAGATTATCCTTTAAAAATCGCCAAGCATGACGAAGCACTGAACAACATGCTGTTGCTTTATTCTCAATAAAACTTTATGATATCAATAACTAGCATCACAGTTGCGTATTAAATAACTGCACGAATCACCATATAGGTGTTTTTATCCCTTCCGGACAAACAATCATTACCTAAATTTGGGGAAGCATTATACGCTTCAACCACCGCGATTACAAACATAAGCAAACAGAGTTGAGTTACTATTATTTTTTTTTCTCAAAGGATATTAATATGTAATTCTTATCAAACGATAACTGCAGCAACACCATTGCTCGAAGTTAATGCCGTTCCTAAACACTCTCGACTCCCCCCCCCCATTTTAGTAGTCAGTGCCAGTTGAACGAACACGAGTTGCACCATTATCAAATAGCCGACAGTTCGCATGGTATATCTTTATAGCTGCGGGTCTATGTCTGTCTACTTAATCAGAAAAGAAAGAATGCCCCAAAATAATGAATATAAAAATAAAAGGTAATGGCTTTAATCATAGAAAATAGAGACTAAAAATAGCAAAACATTGTAAGATCAATGGGCCACAGTGCACAATTCCTTAGACAAATATTCAATAAATGGTGTAACAAAAATAATTAAAATTATAGCATTTAAGCAGCGTATACACACGAAAAATACAAATAGATTCTACGCAACTCCCTTTTTTTAACAACGTCAATCGAGGTTACCTAATAAAAATATACATATTATATGCCTATAGTAAATTTTGAAATACTAAAATATAATTAAATTTTATACCGCTTAACTCTTTGGCGTTCAAAATAAATCATAAATTTGTATTACCTCAGTAGCTCTCAGGAAAATATACTGAATAATTTTTATGTGAGTACAATCAATCAACAAATAAATATATACATATAACTGAAGCAAAATAGTGAAACAATTAAGCAGCTGGCGTTTTCATAAATTGCATAGATTTTTCAAGGATATAATTAGTAAGTCACTCAGGGATATAACGGATAATGAGGTTAGATCTGCAAAAAGTGTTCTTTCACGTACCTATGAAGGCAGAATCTACACCGCTCACCGCTTTGTGGTTTCCTAGATAAAGATCGCATTAAATCTTATGTACGACTTTTGGTTTGAAGAGTAAAAGTTAAAAATTTCAGCGTTTGGCGGAGGATTTTCTTCAAGACTATCCATTTGCTAGATTGTATATATATGATTTCATTCCATGTAGTCAATCTATGGAGGATAAAAGGAACACTTGGACGCCATGTCATCTAATTTGTAACATTATGAGTAAGTAGTAATGCCAGGAAAGAGCGGTATTGGTTACTCAAATGTGACACTTCTTTGACAATTCGTTTCCAAAAATGGAACTATACCTTTGGAAGAGAAGGTCCAATTAATCCGAGATCGACCAGAACCCAAAAATATTAAACAACTGCGTAGATTATTATGGGTGATTAGCAATTAGCATCGTTTTTAACCATGTTTAGTTTGATTTTTAGAGTTATTGATTCGTCATTTCTTCATATACGGAAGATATACCTGCCTATTAATTTTATTCTGGACGAAAAAGACAAATTTCAGCTGGCCAAAGAAATGTTAAAACAAATCACTACATTAGCATCTGTTGACTAAACTAAGCCGTTAAAGCTGATCACAGATGCTACCAATGTAGCCATATAACATCATAGTCAATTCAATAAGACTCTATAGTCGAAAAATCCAAGATCATGAAAAGCGATATGACACGCTTGAGAAGTTGTTACTAACTGTTTATACTACAGGGCTACATTTTGAGCACTCGTTGTATGGACTTCAGTTCATGGTATTAACAGATCATAAGCCATTGATAAATATACTGCGGAAGATGAACAGGTTTAATTATTCTCGGCAAGTGAAGTCACAAATAACCCGACTCACAAAATTTGATTACACCATTTACAATATCTCAGAGATAGATAATATGGTGGCAAATACTCTTAGTAGACAAAACGTATCAGTCGTAGATTTGGCCCGGCCTGAGCCATTAGTCAGCTCTGTAACAATTCCGAATAATTTTCTTTAGTAGCTGTGTTATCCAAGAAATTTGCGTATACACACAAGAAGTGTTTACTATGTGAAATCTACAGAAGCCAACCAAACCTTATGTGACATTAGAATTAAGATATAAACTAATGCAAGAACTATATGAATTTGATAACCCTTACATTAAAGCAAATTTCATGATGATCTCTGATAGATGTATATGGCCAAATATGTCAAATGACATGTGTTTGGTATTGACGTGTGGTATATACTTACGATGGTTGATCATTTTAATCGACAGTTTGAAGTTGCAATCCTGAAGGATATGACGGTTCAGAAATTCTTACTTATTTTCTGGCGTAACTGGGTGTCACGATATGGTGTAGCGGTAATGGTAATTAATGATATTTGTAGTTAGTTTATGTCTGAACTATTTAACAGATCAGTGAATGCTATGTTAGTAGAAGTAAGAGCTAATAAGATCGTTGAAATATTGCACCAAATGCTGAACGCCGTATAACGCTGTACTGGAGGATTCAGTCTTATACATGATTTACCCATATTTTTGCTTTTGATACAAAACAGATACAGAGCACAGTGAGGAACATCCATAGAAGAACTTTTTTATGGTGAATTCTTGAGATTACCTGCATATCTTATATTAGACGCTCTGAGTTGTCTCGATTGGGCCTTTAATTCAGTACATTAAATTATTTCAGCATGAGATATTAAATGTAATGTTTAGCTCCAACCAAGACTAGAATTCCAAATGCAATGCAAAATTAAGATTTAAGGCTGGAATCTCATTTATACACAATTAACTATAACAGACAAAATTGTCTGAGTCCGCTCTATAAGGGTTAATGTCATCCAATTTCAATTGTGTAGTTGAAAAATGCATTTATAGAAGTTAATGGCACTGTAGAGTGTGTAGCATTTAATCACTGCATTCCACAGTTTACCTGCAGGGAGGAGAAGAGGGAGGAACGATATCAAGATATTATTTAAAAACAAATTATTCGCTTATTTTCTAGGTCATTCTTTATTTAGATACTTGGCAGTATATAAATTTTTTAATTTTGCGTAATTTCAGTGTTCGCTAATATGTGCCTGATTGACGTGACTTTCTTCAGCAAGCTGAATTTGTTTTTTTCCACATCTTAGTTTACAAATTCTTGATTTTCACAATACTAACTTGCTATCATTTTGTTTTATAAATCGTACATATTGGGGACGTTCTGGAACAGGTAATTTAATAATTCTGTTTTCGCGTTTTATTCCTTTCCAAATTATTTGATTTGAATATTGTTACATAAGAGGTACACAGTCCGCTGCTTAATAAAATTTTATCGAATATATACATAAGTCAGATTAACACGGAAGCTAATCTTAAGTTTGAGGGCACTAACAAGTTAGCTCAAGATATAGCAGGCAAGAACTTAACAGATTTTAACGAGAATACTATTTTATTAAACTCAAATGGTTGCATTAAGACTGAAACCAATTTGGCATCTAAGAGGTTCTCATTAATTAATAGAGTTGGAGTCTTTATAAAGTATGCCGAATTTTGTTGAATTGGCATTACTAGTTTCTTGATATTTATTTAGAGAATCAATATTCTAACAATAAATAATTGAAGTTGACCATAAATTATTTTTCTTGTTGATACTATGCGAAGAATCACAAAATCGCGTCAAGTAATGATCGTGGATCTTCTGATTTCAAGGATTTCATTACCGAAAACAGTAAACATACATAGTTTGGAGTCATAAATATATTGTAATAAATGTTATTGTTACATAATGGATAACGGCAATACGATATAATGTAATTAAAAAATATGGTTTAAGTGAAAGTTCTGGTAATTGAGTTTTTAAAAAGATGATTATTCCGTATATATTGGTTATCCGAGCATGAAGTGTGACGAGTTTTCTTTAGCAATAATCAAAAGGCCTCTACCCATTGATTTTGACAATTTTTAGAATAGAATAGAATAGAAAATCTTTATTTGGATTCAAACCTTACATGTTCCATCAAATAATAAAAATAGAAAATGTACAATATAAAAACATATCACATCACATAAATATGTGCAATTAGATGTACTGTACAATTTATCAGCATCAGAAAGTTCGGTTATAAAGCGTGATAGATTCATCATCAAAAATAGAAAAATTTAATGTATTATTCGAGTGTAACATTATGCAAAAAAGGGAACCATGACTAATAATTGATTGTATGTATTGTTGTTTAACATGATATGTAATGCATAACGTTTCAGTTTTAATAGTACAAAACTTGAAGATAGAAGTTATGCTGCTGAAAAACAATTAATCCTGTCTTTTATTTAACCACGAGAAAGTATTATCATAATCAAAATAAAAAAATATCAGCAGGATTGAACACTTTTTCTAGTTCGGTAGATAAAAATTTAAGAGACATTTTTAGATGGAGGCATTTATCTAAGCCCCTTTGGCAATTGATTGTAAATTTTTCGATTTTTGATAAAGAGAATAGCTTGCTCGCAACATTCCCCACCAATGGTAGAGATATTGCAAAATGACCAGATCTAGTTCCAACTTCAGGACTCTTTCTTATTGGATTCATATAGGCACCAGTCCACTGGTTCAAACGAAAAACTTTTATGCAATAGCACATTCTCCGAAACCATAAAGGATGCAGTGATACAAACTGTAATCTAGTGGCATATATATTGCAGGATATAGGACTTGTTTGTTTCACAACTTTTCTTTGTACAGCTTCTATCTTATTAGACAAACCCTTTGTTAAAGGATTCCAAGTAGCGGCAGCATATTCTAATATCGGTCTAATCCATATTATAAACATTTTATATTTTATTTCACTCGATAAAATATTTCTATTTATTAGTGCCCATCTGTTCTTGGCACTGCCTACTATCCTTTCAATATGTCTCTCAGCAGAAGCCGTACAATGAATAGTTATGCTTAAAATTGGTAAATTGGCCGGATATCTTCAGGGTCAAAAACAGTAACTGCTCGTCTTGGCATTTTATATTACTTTGTACAACACTAGAAATAAACTCGGATAATAGCACTCAAATCATAGCTTTCAAAATTTGTTTAAAGATTTTCTATGTTGCCAGAAAATTTAAAATTTTTATTCTTGGCATTTCAGGTAGGATTGTATTTTTTTCTAAATGTCCTTTAGCCAAATGTCAAACACTTTTATATTTGACATAATATTCCACTATTCCGTAAATATTTATTATAGAAACTATTTTTTCGATTGTTTTGTCTATCTTTAAATAAAAATAATGGTCAGTAAATAAAATTCACTTACCTATTTGATTTTATTTACTGTAAATACACCAGAGGAATTATGCCTGGCCGTGAAGGTGGCAAGAAAAAACCGTTGAAGCAGCCAAAAAAAGCTGAGAAAGAACATTTTGAGGAGGACGATGAATTGAAGAAAAAGCTTCAAGCGGATAAGAAGGCTGTTGAAGCAGCAAAGAAACAGGCGTCATCTCGAGGACCACTCAAGCTTAAATAAGATTTTGGAAAGTGTCGATTATTTGTTACATTTCAATAAAACTGTTTTTCTTTTGTGCTTGTTGTTCTTGCATTACTGTCATGTTGTGGTTGCTTAGCTTTTGCTTTATATATGTAATACCTGTTATCTCATAAACATATGTCCGAATTACGTTTTTGCTTTAGTCGCCCACACGTATGTTTATGTTGGAACTGTCAGTTATATAGCGATGTAGTAAGTGTACGAGTTTGCCGTTGTTTGTGAATATTCTTTTATGCAATCGCTTTGGTATTGTCGTGGGATAGAAGGCCTTTTTGGATAAAAATTAGGATTATCCAACATTCTCAAAATCACACATTTCGCTCAAAGTTATATGGAAACGTCTTTATGGCTGGTTTTTTCCGAAATAAATATGCATTGTAGCTTTTTTTTAAAACGAACGACTAATTGAGCGAAACAAAATTCCAGTAGCTCTTATTTTTTTAAACCGATGATAATTTTATCTAGCTGCATACATTTGCCGACCTCTAATTTATACATGATTATTTCGATACATGTATAGGTGTTTTTCCTTCATTATTAATATAGTTAGATTGAATGCGTTTACTAATAGGTTCAGACTAAATTAGGAAACGCGGCCGATTTGAAAAGGTTAATTGATGCCTTTTTATATTATTCAAGTTTTTTTCGCGGCCAACAAGCGAATTAATCCATTTAACTGCCCTGGCTGTCATCTAAAATCAGTTGTATATATACTCTGAATAGGTTAGCGGATGGCTCTTGAGCGGTTTCATTTTACAAATCCAACAGAAGCATACTTTATGAATGGAATTCTTGAAAAACGGGTTCTTTATTTATAGCTAATTGCACCCAAAATAGATTTTAGTTTTGTATGTAACGCCTCATTAGTGTACGACGTTGAGAAGTCTACAGAGTAAGCTGTACTCACGAGGGTCAGAGAGAAATTGTACGTTTAATGCTGTGATAAATGAGTACCAGAGATGTGGTGGATGTCAAGAAGTCCTACGGCCTTGCTTTAATGTGTTCTGTCTGTCGGTTATTGATCTGGGTTAATGAACGTAAACAAGAAGATTAGAAGAAATATGATGTGATAATTGCGGTATTGTAAGCATTTATGAAACTTGTTAATGAATTTCGACAACACTAAGGAGACCGGCAAACAGATATTCGATTAGTAAATTTAAACGATAAAGATTGCCTGGATGCGCAGCCATAGGAGATCGGCGAGACTGGCGGCTAACAGTTCGTGAAACGGTGCGGGTAACAACGCAATTAAGACAGCCGCTGCAGATTATCAGCACAGCCGAAATTTAATTTATTAGATGTAGGAGATAAATTTTGACTCGTTACACGTATGTGAGTGTCTTAAACTAACGAAAAAGTCTCCCAAAATATCATTTAACTAACAATATTTAAGGTCGCACTTATCTTAATAAATTGTAATACTTCCCTGGGTATGTAGTTGTATAAATGAAGAAATGTCCTATAGGAAGGCCTATGTAGGGCCTACCTAATGTGGGTCTTGTGATATATATATATATATATATATATATATATATATATATATATATATATATATATAAAACACAAATAACAAAGTGGATAAAGGCCATTTATTTCGTGAGATACTAATCATTCTATCACAATCATACATATTTATACATTTTGAGTTTGCGTTTGATTATGCTAGTGGTACAGGTAGCAGTAAAAACGAGTCAGATTTGTTACCACTAGCATAATCAAATGAAAACCCAGAATGTATAAATATGTATGATTGTATATGAGATGATTAGTATTCACGAAATAATAATGCTATCCACTTTGTTATTTATGTTTCTAATTATAAGAATATATATATATATATATATATATATATACTGAATAAGGTAGCAATGGCAATTCATCCAGTAGATCTGTTTCGAGCTTATTTGGAACTTTGTTGTATTGTACAGGCTTCTCCAGCGGATCGCACTTCAACCAAAGTACAAATGCTTCATATTGTGGAACCCTATCCATTGCCACGAAGTACATACAATTTTCTGTTATGCATTAAGATGTTTTTCGTTAGTCCTTTCTTCAGTTGGAGCTCGTTGGATATTTCGCGACATAGAGCTACTACTAGCCACCCCAATTCTGCCATTATAACGCACACAACGCCACCTGGAGAAATGGTATGTAATGAAACTTTACAAAATTAAAAAGCACTGCTTGCTCGTAAAGTCCATCCCCTCCTCAACGTGGTACGACGGTGTCAACCATGTTTCGATGGCCGATCGTACATGGGCTAACGGGGTTATGGCGGTGGTGTCACCAGAGCGTGGTGGATTTCCGACCGGCAATCGGATCTCCTATAAAATACCACATGAGCCCGACGACGGCACCATGACTCGGCGTGTGTTCCCCGCCACAAAAGGGTTCAACAGCCACAGGATTACATGGACTCCTGGACAGTACCCCGTACTTCCGAATGGCGAATGAGCTCTCAACAGCCACCGGCAACCATGCAACTTACTGCTGCCTTGCAGACTGCGCTTGGATGTGCAAAGGATAGAGGTGCGTCCTCGATCAAAAAGCCGAGTGGTGAGGGGACACCACTTGTACCAAATTCCCAAGAAACTCCATGAAATGTCACTGGAGCCGGCTTATCCTCCGAAAGGAGTCAGCCGCAGTAAAGTAAAAAGTAAAGCTTGCTCGGGTGGTGAACTGCTGATGTTTGAGTCCTTTTCGAGATTGAAATTAAGGAAAATGTACAATAAATTAAAGACATTTAATTCAAAGTGAATAAAATAGACTTAAGACATTACGTTCAAGTGTTTAAGGTTTTGGCACTTGACGAAATAAAATTTTGTATTATTATTTATATACATTTGGTGAGCTTGATATGGGCACCAATCCTATTATATATTTTTTTGCAGTATAAACTAAGTACTACGTAAGACAGGATCGGCAATTCATCCAGTAGACTGGTTATGTCCCTATTAAAATCTCGTCAAGAACAGTGCAGAATTATTCGCCAGACAGCGCCCGAACTGATGAATATTTGCTTCAGAGTCTGTGATTCTATTCACGACGCCACCCTGCCGAACACAACAGAAAGGTTTCGCTTATATACTAACTTATCTTTTTGGTGGGTTGTGTTTTCAGAAGGAGCCAGTGTGGCGTCTCCGGCCTAAATTTCCACTAGACACATCCAATCTGTCATTATAGAACAGATATCTCGCCATCTATATAAGTAGATTTGTATTTAAAATTAAATGAGTATTGGCTGCGCGGGTGGTAAAATATTATTTAGATGAAGATTGCGAGCTTCATATAATCACCGATCCTATGATATATGTCGTTGGCAGTACAAAATAAACATTGTATATTTTGGGAAAGGAAATTCACTGGCAGACCAGTTACATCTTTATTGGAAACTCGTCGAGCACTGTGTAGTTTTGCAATGAGTAGCGGACGAAACTGCGCACAATTGCTTCAAAGTATGACATTTTATTCACTGCATCACCATACAGCACGCGACAAACAATTTACGATTATATACTAACTTATGGTTTGATTGGCTTTTCTTTTAAGTGGAGCTTATGTGGCATCTCGTTCGAACTAAAATTCCAATTAGCTAGCTCAATCTGTTACTAAAGAACTGACACCGCGCGACTTGAGGAAGTAGAAATTTACCAAAAAATTACACATTTAAACAAGCACTGATGGTATGATTGGTGATAGCAGTTATTTTGATAAATATTGCGAGCTGGACATGAGCTCATATTCTATTATATCTATATTTGTCAGTATAACCTAAGCCTTGTATAAGGTAGCAATTGCAATACATACAGTAGACCGATATCGTCCTTACTGAAATCGCGTGAAGTACTTTGCAGAATTTTTCTGGGGACCAGGCACATAGATTGAGAATCTGGGATTTTGTCTACTGCGCAACTCTGCCACACGCCTACGAATTTTCGGTTTTATACTAACTTGTTATTGGTCAGCCTTTTCATCAAGTGGAGTCTGTATCATTTCGTTGAAGCTTAAGTTCCAACAGACATTGCCCAGCGTGTCATGTATCGGACGCCACATCATCTGTGTAAGTGATATTGTATTGAAAGTTTACACAATTAACGGAGCATTGATTTCGCCCTTGATGTTAACACTGCTTTAAATCGAGTTTGCGAGTTTGATATGAACATCATTCCGATTAAATATATAAGTATCTATATGAACTATGCATTGTATAATTTATAAAAATTCAATTTATCTAGCAGACGGGTATCGTTCTTGTGGGGAACACGTCAAGTACTGTCCGAAATATTGACACGGGTAGAGCTGAAGCTGGACAGAAGTGATTCACAGTCCGGGATTCTTTCTAATGCGCCACTCTGCCAAAAATTACACGGAATTTCTGGCAATATATTAGTCTAAAGATTTCATTCGTCTTTCATTAATGGCGAGCCTGTTCAATTTTTCTCAACGTAAAGTTCCAATTAGTCTCTCTCATTCTGTCACATTAGGACATACGGCACACCACCTGGGGATGTGTTAATGTATTGAAAATTTACACAATTAAGCAAGAATTGCTTGCGCTATTGATGATAACGGTTATTTAAGTCGAGTTTTCGGGCTTGAAATAAGGACAAATCCTATTATTTATATTTGCCCGAATAATCAAAGGCATTTCACCTAGTATAATTAAATGAAAATAGGTTACGTGGGCTGTGGTAGCAGTTATTTAAATTAAGTTTGTGATCATGATGTAAATATCCGTTCCATTATATAAATAAATTTCTCAATATAAACTGCATTGTGTAATGCAGAAAAGGCAATTCATTCCGTAATTATGCATTAGGTGCTTTTCATCGAGTAACAAATAAGTTCAATTATGACCAGAATGATAAACCAGAGACATCAGGAACGGCAAGTATAATCTCGTGAACATTCTTTTCGTGCTTACTGACATCTCATCAGTACGAGTCCGAATTACGCCCTTTAACTACAATATATTTAGGTGAGGAATGTCTGAAATTACGATGGTACAATATCGCATACGAATATGTAATCCGCCAGTAGTAAATCTAACGTCATATAAATTCTTCGACAATGCGACTTCAAGCATAATTCACTCTATATAATATCTAAAAGTCTGTAAAGGATATGAATACTCTGGATAACATTAAGGTACTGAAATGGTACATGGTACTAACATTATGGTTGCCAAGTCCATACATGGCATCAACACGATGAAATTCAGTGTGTTATTGTTCACCCAAATCGAGAAATACAACTGATTCTGAACATCTGTTACTCCAGTGGATCCATACATTCTGGCCTTAATCGATATCAGTTATGAAATTTCACAGTAATCATGACATCATTCAATCAAATATATAACTGTTATATGCTGTTTGTGGCGTAGAACTAACGTATATACAATTATTCATTGTGCTGTGCACCTAGTAACAAATAAATTTAATTATGACAAGAATGATAAACCAAAGTCAGCGTAAACGGCAAGTATAATCTCGGGCACATTTGTTTCGTGCTTACTGGCAACTCATCAGTGCAAGCCCGTATTACTCCTCTTACCTAAAATATATTTGGGCGAATAACATCAGAAACTAGGATGGTAAAATCTATGCGATTATGTAAACCTGCAGTAGTGAAGCTAACTTCGTATAAAGTCTTTGACAAAGCGATTTGAAAGCTAACTTACTTTAAATAATATATACGAGTCTGTAAAGGATACCAACACTGGCTATTTTGTCAGTACCCGATACCAACATTATAGTACAGAAATGGTACTAACACTGTGGTTGCCAAGTCGGTACATGGTACCAACACGATGGATTTCAATGTATGTTATAGTTCACCAAAATCAAGAATTAAAACTAATTCTGAACATCTGCTACTCCAGTAGATTCATGCACTCTGGCCTTGATCGATATCAGTTATCAAATTTATCAGTAATCATGACATCATAATTGTTATATGCTCTTTTTGGCTTAGAACTAATATATATGCAATCATGTATTCGGTGTTTGCATCTAGTTAACAATTAGTTCAATTTTGACCACAATGATAAATCAAAGACTGCATTAACGGAATGCTTAATCTCATGCTCATTTATTTCGTGCTTACTGGCGACTCACCAGTAGGATTCGGTATTATGCCCTTTACCCACTATATATTTGGATGAGATATGTGGAAAAATAGTAAAACCATTATACTGGTTTTATTGTTATTGGGAACTCTTCATGCACAGTCCTGAATTTTCCGCGGACAGGTTTTGAACCTGAGTAAGTCTGCTTGGGAATCTGTTGCTGTAACTACTGAGCCACCCTGTCTACTTGATGAATCGCCTTTTCTACATTATACAATGCTTAGTTTATATTGAGAAATGTATGTATTTAATCGGACTGGTGTTTACATCGAAATCGCAACCTTGATTTAAATAAATCACCTGTGTACTGATTTTGTCCTTCTTTGCAACTAGTCAAGTCCATTCTAGAATTTCACCTCGGACGGGACTCCAACCAGAGCACATATGCTTTAGTGTCTGGGACTTTTCACTGAGTCACTTTGATGCGCACTAAAGACAATTTTAAGTTGTATATTAACATGTATTTGGTTAGCTTTTCGTTATGTGGAGCCACCCCGAATCTGTAAATATGTAACAGACATCTCGCCACCTGGGGAAGTTGTTTCGTTGTTAAAATTGAACAACAATTATGTAAATGAAGATTGCTACATTGAAATATATACCATTCAAATTGTGTGTTTTTATTTATAAGCTGGGCTTTTTCTAAGATATAATGAATATTCCTTTGGCAAATTAGTTTCATCTTACTAAGAACTATTTATGTACTGTCCGGATTTTTTTCGCGGACGTGTCTCGAACAAGGGATAACTTTTCTTCGCAATCTGGAACTTGATCCATTACGCTACGGTGTCAGGCACTATAAACAATTGCAGTGGATTACGTCACAGACATGAAAGGAAAAATGTGCCCCGGTTAAAGCTCCATCCGCGGGACGAGTTCTGAGCAGTATTCGGCGAGGTCTCTTTATGGATAAAACAGGGATGGCCTGTTTGAACTTTAGGTCTAAATAGATGCATTAAAGCTTCTACCTGATGGAAAGGATAACATAATCAAAAGTTGGGCTCGAAATGATAATTATATGTAGCATGCGGAAAGGTTGCTCTTTGGTTAGAGCAACAGATTCCGTTGACGATGTGCCCAGGTTCGAGCCCTATCTGCGACAGTCTGAATACTAGTTGATGGGTTCAATATAAGTATAGAGGAAGATATTTCCTCCAAAATTAAAGTAACAATTATTAATATATTTTAACCAAATATTGTTGAAAAATAACATTTTTTAAATTTCTAGAACATTATTTAAAAGGAATCCTTTGCAGTATATATAATTTTGAATTTTGCCTAATTGACGTTTTCTGTATTCTGTGCCTGTCTGGTGTGATTTTCTCTAGCAAGCTTCATTTGCCATTTAGTTTTTTAATTCGGTTTTACAAAGCTTTATCTTCACAATATAAGCCTTAATTAACGAGATTCCGTTTTCATTTGCGCATATTGGGATCGCTCAGTAACAGGCAATTTAAAACTTCTGTTTTTCGCGTCTAATCTCTTTCCAGATTAAATTAAAGAAGTGAACAGTCCTTCGCCTATTACTTGATTAATTAATGAAATATATAGTTGTGACTAACATGGAGGTTAATCTTAAATTTGAGGACACTGATAGTATAGTACAGGGAGTCTTAGGCATGAACTTGATAGATATGGAAGTGAAAACTATCCTATCAGACTCTTATAGTCACACTTAGACTGAATTTGACTTGCCGTGTAATGGGGCTCCTATCAGCTAATAAGACTGGAGCTTCTATATAAGGTCAAAACCGGTCTAATGCAGAATTGCCTTTTCAACATTATAAGATGATTGTTTTATACTGAAAAATGTATACATAATGGGAATGGTGTTAATATCAAAATCAAAAACCTTAATTTAATGAACTGGAAGATCCGACTAATAAATTGGGTGGTTAAATTGCCATGTTGTATCCTGTCATTTAAAATGAGTGAGAAAATTCGGGAATGATCCGTCCATACAGAAACATTTAAAATAAAACAGTTAACTTACTAATGTTTGGTTACGAAAAACTTCATTAGGCAGGCTGGTGCACACCAAATTTTCGCTTCTGTAATATAATACCGATTGTCCAATCACAAGTTTTGAATATATACTTAGGTTAAAATAATCGTTAATATCTAATTTGGCCAGTGAGAATAATTCTGAAAGTTGTAAATTATTGTTTGTTTATTGTACCTGAGCACTAAATTGTTTATAAAATAGTATTGAAGGTGGTTGCCAGGTATTGCTGGTAGTTCTCAAGGAAAATTGACGGATCATGATCGATCATAGAATGTGAGAGAATGTCTGGTTAGAGTAAAAAGAGTGTACGCTTACAGTGGGAATCGTTGTATGGTAGTTCGAGAAGTACGAAAACTCAGTGCTTTGTAAAATCGTCCTCTTGATGTGTTTATTCCGACTCTATAAATGCTCGTGGTATGATATGATGCCATTATTGCTCATAATGGCCGCACAAATATTTATCAAAATGTAGTTAACCATTTCGAATAATACTATTGAGTGTTTTCGATTTGTTTAAAGTAGCAGCACAAAACGAATCAGTAAAATAATCTTTAAAAATTACTGGGTCGAAATTCATGCCCGCTTTGTCTAAAATATTTAGCAACAACTGCTCGTAATTACTAAGTAAATCGCTAGCCTGGAATAATTGGTCATATTGCATCCAGCGTATAAAAGAATAAAATATGGTAAATTAAATTGGCAACCGAAATATAGAAACTGAAAGATAAAAAAATTTATTTTGGGTTTTCTCCGACAGACGAAGAAATAATGGCACTTCGTGTGTCAAGATGTGCCGAATTAATAGAGGCGTGAAGAGTATAGATGTGCACATTTCGCAGCCTAATGGAATCACATAGACGCAATTTTTGCACTTGTAAAACTGGTATTATAATCAATAAAACTAGAACAACCAGGATTCCTGATCCTTCACAAAACCTTCCCTTAGGCTAAGTATCTTAAAGCTCTCGGTCAAATTCTTTGTGTCCTCATATATGTAGCTCTTATCTATCAAGTCAAAATACGATTTATTATAGCTTAGTATATTATATTTAGGCTTCTCATTGATTTTCGTAAAGTACCTAGACGGAAATGAAAACATTAAATAAAGAACCAGAACAAAATACAAGAAGTTCAAAATGAAATCCTTTTCGTGATATCAGAAGTGATAAATCTCCGTTTGGTCAATTCAAAAATTCATTTGATATAAAGAAAAATCAATTTTATCTAAAAAAGTGAATTTTGCACTAACTAGGCAAGAGCATAACCGAACTGCAAAATCCAAAACTCTGTGATTTTAAAAGTGAAAAAATAAAAAACAATTATTTTCGATTTAAACAAAGAAAATTCCAGAAAAAATACTACATTAAAAATCGTTGCTTAGAAAATAAGCGGAAACTTATAATATCAAAAATAAAAATTGGTTAATTTTTATATAGGGAGTTTCTGACCTCTACATACACGCACATGTTGTAGATATACGCCGTTATATTAATTAAGTCATCCCCTCTACGGAAACTGTTTCCCAATGTGACACTGCTACTTTGCTGGGTTTAATTTCCAAAACGCGCTTATTCAACATTCACTCTTTCCCTAAGGCACCTCAGATTTAGATCTCATCTCAGGTTCCCGATGCCTTGACTGGTCCTGGTTATCAGTCTTTTCCTCCACCCAATGGCCAAAAAATACTGGGAATTCTGACTTACGTTTTCAATCAAAGTGTCATCCGTCAGACTTCGGGTGATCCAAATCAGAGAAATTCCATTACTATGAGTGGTTCGAATTCAGCCTCCATAATTCTCTGATAGTGCGCTTTCTGCAAATTTAGCCTGATGTTAACGCCATAACTCATTATTTCCAAGAGAAAATATGCTCTGTTTATGCAATGGATATGAATTACATTTTTTACTAATTTCAATAGCCTATAGTTAAAACAAACTCTCTATTAAAGTATTTATTAGATGTTGCGAACTTCGAAATAAATTACTTCAGTTTTGACCAGAAGGATAAACCAAAGACAGCATGGACGGAAAGTATAATCTCATGCACATTCGTTTCGTGCTTACTGGCGACTCATCAGTAGGAGCCGGTATTACGCCATTTAACCACTATATTTGGGTGAGGAATGCGTAAAACCGGCTCCCTCTGATGAGTCGCCAGTGAGCACGAAACGAATGTGCATGAGATTATACTTTCCGTTAATGCTGTTTTTGGTTTATCCTTCTGGTCACAAGTGAACTAATTTGTTTCTAGGTTCGCAATACCTAATACATTCTTGAATATATATATTAGTTCTTCGCAACAAACATTATTTATTTTAGTAAATTGAATTGAATGATATCATGCTTAGCGCGAAATGTGATAACTGATATCGATGAAGACCTGAGTGTATGGATTTACTGGAGTACCAGGTGTTGAGAAATAGTTGTAATTTGCAATTTCGGTGAACTATAGCATAAATTGATATCCATCATGTTTGTACCATGTATCTTTTCGGTACTATAATGTTGGTATCGGTTACTGACACAATAGCCATAGTGTTAGTATCCTTTGCAGACTTGGTATATATATTATATCTATATATATAATTATATATATATATATATATATATATATATATATATTATATAGTGTGAGTTAGCGTTGAAGTCGCATTGTTGTAGACTTTATATGATGTTAGCTTCACTAATGCAGGTTTACACATTCGTCCAGGAGATTGTATCATCCTATTATCCCACATTCTTGACTAAAATATAGTGTGATTAAAGGGCGTAATACCGGCTCCTACTGATGAGTCGCCAGTAAGCACGAGACGAATATGCATGTGATTATACTTTCCGTTCATGCTGTTTTTGGTTTATCCTTCTGTTCGCAACTTCACTAATTTTTTTCTAGGTTCTCCGCAACGAACAGTATTTAACTGTATACTATCTATTATCCCGTTTCAGGTTTTTAAACTAAATCTTTTGGTTACAAAAAGTCTGAATTTGACTGTATACCAGTTTATTACTCCCGAAATCGCATGAATTCGTCAACATCGGCCTGTTTCTTATGTTACGCTAATGGCTGAGCCTTAGGTAAATAAGGTAACGGTGCTACTAACTCAATTTGGTGTTCCGTTCTGCTCTTCATCCCAGTTGAAATACTGCCAGCTGTTTCTCCATTACATCAGTTAAGTTTCAGCGATCATGGGTCGGGGTAATCGTACTAACCTAATTACTGAGTTCCAAGTTCCAGTATGCGTCGTTGTCCCATTGCCTTCTCTGATAGTCAGGATCTTCGGATTAAATGCTGAGTGGAAATGGATTTAAAATTCCATCTCATTGATGTTGTCCGTTAAGTCAGCGACCAGAAAGTGCAAATTAAAGGATTTTTTTGTCCTTATTGGAATTTTGTTGTTGTACCAAAGTTTAAAATCACTTGTGGCACAGTCCATTTCGTTATCTTATTTAACTAAGCATCCGTGTCGATTAGGAATTTTAGTCCTCATAAGTTTTCACGATTGACGAACTTAGTACTGTTATAACCCTTAATTTCCTCGAGATCTCCGTTTAAGCATAATCACATAGCCCTGATGGCGGTTTTAGTATGTTATCTCTCATCGAATCTTCCGAGCCTAACCTCAACGATTTCGATATATCTTTAATAGGCACGCATTGGTGCCTTCCAATCGAAACTTCCCCTACTATTCCTACTAGTCGACGATATACGTGTTTGAAGGAATGTCCTTGTTGCGATATACGTGTTTTACGGAGATATTTGATCGCAATTGAATAAATGTGGCCTTCTAACCGTGGAAACTGGCATTCTTCACCCTATCACCTTTACATTTGGCCATGTCTACTATTTGAAATGAACCACACGCAAGGTACCTCAACACACTCACGCGATGCATTGCCCCTTTACTTGGAATTCGTACGATGATCTCGAGATTGTGAAGTAGCACTGGTTTCGCTTTGGAATTTTCTTTTCATATCAACCACTCTCAGTTGTAGGCCATTAATTTTGTTCTGTAGAGGCAAAAGAGTTTCAGAATTTCTGGACCTCCTGCTCTAGTCAAGAGTATGAGGTCACAGCATGCACTTGCAGCTCTTGTTGACGGCACACCTTATCTGAGTCTTAATCCTATGTCTCATATGTATCCAGCGTGGTTCTTAATATAACTGGTATTTCAGCCGGAAATGTGCCATTTAGTACTGATTTGTTGATATCTCGCCTAAAAGCATTCGCGTTCCATCTTTTTCTGACGCAGTATATCCTTCATTTGCTTTATTTTTTCGTGCTGATATCTCCGTAGTATTGTAACAACATGCTCAACAGAGTCAGATCTATCGTAGTCCATAATGAATTTTATGAAACCGGACATATTCCTATTTATCCTAACTTGCAATGCTTATCAGGCCATGAATAACATATTGCCTGTGTCGTTAATTCTCTTTAATTTGAACAAAAGATTTGTATTAACCCAATCTCTTTGGTTATCTGGTCTGTAGTTACTTAGACTAAAACATTATTCAATACACTTGAGACTGGGTCGGTCGCCATCTTTTGTAAAGGCCATCATCTTGTTTCATAATGAGAATCCCATAGACGCCAGTTTCGCACAGGTAAGACTAATAAGATAATCGCTAATACTAGAAAACCGAGTTAGTCCTTAGACCTGGATTCCTTATTCTTGTCAATAACTTCTATTAGGCTAGCTATCTTAAGACTATCGGTCATGAGCTCTGCGTCCTCTCATGTGTAGCTTCTATCAACCACGTCATAATAAGATATTTAATAAATAAATGAATTAAATTTAAACGCGTGATCGCTCATTGTCTAATTGAATTACGTTGTGTATTTTGATTGAAGCAAAACCCTTAAAACTAAAACTAAATCCAAATACCTGGGATCTAAATCGCGATCCTACCCTTGATATCAGAGTAGTAAAATCCACTTTGAGCAAATTGAAAAATGAATGGATAAACATAATGTGCAATCAATTAGTAAAATGCTTCTTCTGTATTCGCAATTTTAAAATAAACGTAATATTCAAACATTATTATCATTTTAAAAAGAGTGCATTCTATAAATGGAGATTCATTAAATGTAGGAAATGTTTTATTTTTAGAAGATGAAATTTGTAGTTTACGTGACTTTGATCAAATTATAAGCATTAAGTTTGATTCACTTAAGTTATATTTTAGGAATTGCGCCTGTATGAATGCAAACGAAAATTTTAATGCATTTAAATATTTAAAAATCTTAATTGTATATTGCACTATCAAATTTGTTATAAAGAATTTTAAAATCTAATAATAATTTTATAAATTAAGGAAGAGCGTTTTTCAATAGGAGGTTGAAAATTCTAATTGATGTGCGTTTAACCAAAAGAAATTGCATCTTTTCTGTTGCAAATTCAACTAATGCAAAAAACCGCATTCTGATATTTAAAATTTTGTCACTCACGTGACTTTCAATTAAGCTTCAGCATCATAGATTTCATTACAGTCATCATATTTTCCGTCAGGCAACCTTTATAATGCGGATCCGATTAGCTTAACTATCAAATAAAAATATTACATTATCTATTTATATTTTGCAGAAATGTTTCTTTTCTAAACGCCAATTTAAGCAAAACAATATTGAATTTTATGTATCTCAATGAATGTTTACATCACAACCATTTTATTTTCTAACTTGCGAGCTAATAAAATGCAGACTCTAATTTAGTATGTAGGACACAGCATTATAATTTAATTACATTTATATATTGGAAATTGCGTCTTTCCAAATTAAAATTTATACAATGGACCAAACGGAAAATTCTAATTTAAGAAAAATTAAATTTTGGAAATAGATTCTTCATAATACAGAAGCAAATATTGTAAAGGAAATATAATGTTTTACAAGCATTATTGTTTACAGCAATTCAATATGAATTTAAATAACGCTTTTCCAGTAGAATATTAATGTAAAAATTCTGAAAATTGTGTTTCATATATTTTTTGAATCTGCATTTGGAGTGAAAACTTTTTCCAAAATGGAAATGCATTTAAATTAAAATTTAACTTATTTTTTACATTATTGATTGAATATTGTGAATTGATTATGTATCTTGGATCTAGATTTGTTTGATAAATTTGTTTCAAACGCATAAAAAATAAATCTTTCATTTGCTTACGGTATGCAAATCGGCCTTTCTATGACGATTTTACAGATATAAAAATATACAAAAAATATTATATAATGATATGTATACATAATATCTATGTGTATTCACAAAGGCCACATTTAATGTTATAACGTTCGTGATGTGAAAATAAATTCTCATGTATTGGTTAATGTCGCGCGAAGAACAAATTTATTTTTTGGATAAACTGTTTTACTAAATGCAAAAACGTATTATTTGAAGCTATATAAACCAATTATTTGACAATTCAGTCTTTACAAATGCAGATAAAAATAATGTATCCAAACTAATAATTTCTATTTAAAAGCACCAATTAATGATAAATAGAATTTCGTATAAATTTCAAATATTGTTAATGAGACGTAATATTGCTTTAGTGTTATTGTTTGCATGATTTCTTTACACCTTTTCTACTGCATGTATACTTTCAAAATAAATTTATGTATTGGTTACATTATTGGCATTCATTTATAAACGGCTGTTTTCAAAAAAACACTTTCTAAAATAAGGACAACGCTTTTTCCGCTCAATTTTAATTTGAGATTTTTGAGCTCGAATCGTTATAACTATATAATATATATAATATATAATATATAATATAATAATATAATATATAAACAACAGCTTTCACAATTCAATATTTAAGTAAGGCAACCAAAACCTGATATTGTAATTTAGACTGAAACCATATTATGAAAGGTGCGTGTTTTCCAAAATCATATTTGAATATAGTAAAGTAATGATGCATTGTAAAATGGTACATATTGCCCGCCAAGTGACTAAAAAAATCAACCTAAACATTGTTTACAGCACCACCATATATTATCAGGGAAGATGCTCTACTATTGCAGATCAAAATGAAGTAAACGCAGAACAACCTTCTATTTTTTCCATAAATATTTTTGAAAATCGTCATTCAACCATGCAGATACAAATCATTCGAGACATACCAAATTGCAATTAGAATCCATTTATTTTACGGAAAATCGTTTTCCTGCAAATGAATATTCAAATAAAGCACAAATATATAACATTCAAATTCAATATTAATTTAATTTAGAAATAACGTGTAAATCAAAAGCAGATTCAATTAAGTTATGAAAAAAAATTTAGTTTTAGTTCAAATCCAGAGATCGTCCATAATTAATGCATAATCAGATTATGTAAGACTTCATTCTTGCAGAAACCCTCATTTTGCGATCCAAGTGGCATTGTGCAATTCATCAGCATTAATGACAACATTTCAATCATTATAATTTCGAAGAAGCATGTTTTTTTAAATTAAAATTAAAATTGACTAGGCGCTATGCATTATGTTTAATCTGGAACACATTTATTTGGAAAAGAAGCCTGTTATAAATGCAGATCAAATAATGTAAAAAATTAATAAATTTCTCATTTGAAGATTTACACACTAGAAAATTCGTATATTTCTTGAGATTAAAATAATGTTAATGGAGATAAATATTGCAATTTTAATAGAATGATATCTGGGAACGAGCGTCATTTGTAAGCGGATAAACAAGTAATGTAAAAACATATGAAATTGTAATTCAAATCTGTTTATATTTTCGTAAAGGCTGTAATGATAAATGCGAATAGAAATAATATAAAACACACCATATCCACACTTTTATGCAGACATTTTGGAAGAAAGGAGGATACAAAGAATAATACAAAAGCAATTATACGTTTCGTTAACAACATTTCAATCTGAATTATAAAATATACTTTTTTGAAAATTAAACTGCATTTGAATTAGAATTTTCATTTTTGCAATACTATTTGAATCTTCATTACGAAACCCTGATCCATTATGTTGGTACCATGTACCGACTCGGAAACCATAGTGTTAGTACCATGTACCTTTTCGGTACAATAATGTTGGTATCGCTTACTAACACAATAGCCATAGTGTTAGTATCTTTACAGACTCGGTATATATATTACATAGTTTGAGTTAGCTTTGAAGTCGCATTGTCGAAGACTTTATATGATGTTAGCTTCACTATTGCAGGTTTATGCATTCGTCTAGGAGATTGTACCGTCCTATTATTCCACATTCTTCACCCAAATATATGGTGGTTAAAGGGTGTAATAACTTGCTCCTACTGATGAGTCGCCAGTCAGCACGAAACGAATGTGCATGAGATTATATTTTCCGTTAATGCTGCCTTTGGTTTATCCTTCTGGTCACAACTGAGCTAATTTTTTACTAGGTTCGAAACACCTAATGCATACTTGCATATATATTAGCTCTCCGCAACAAACGGTATTTAGCTGTTATATATTGAATTGAATGATGTCATGCTTACCGCGAAATGTGATAGCTGATATCGATCAAGGCCAGAGTGTATGGATTTACTTGAGTAACAGGTGTTCAGAAATAGTTGTAATTCTCAATTTCGGTGAACTATAGCATACATTGATATCCATCATGTTGGTACCATGTACCGACTCGGAAACCATAGTGTTAGTACCATGTAACTTTTCGGTACTATAATGTTGGTATCGGTTACTAACACAATAGCCATAGTGTTAGTATCCTTCACAGACTCGGTATATATATTATATATTGTGAGTTAGCGTTGAAGTTGCATTGTCGAAGACTTATATGATGTTAGCTTCACTATTGCAGGTTTACACATTCGTCTAGGAGATTGTACCGTCCTATTATCCCACATTCTTCACCAAAATATATAGTGGTTAAAGGGCGTAATACCGGCTCTTACTGATGAGTCGCCAGTAAGCACGAAACAAATGTGCATGAGATTATACTTTCCGTCCATTTTACCTTTAATTTATCCTTCTTGTCACAACTGAACTAATTTGTTACTAGGTTCGCAACTTATAATAAATACTTGCATTTTTGTAGTGTTTGACCATTTTCACAATGCAGTTTTAAAAGGCTCTGTCTCCAAATATGTTAATAATTTTGTGTTGACAATTTGAAACTGAAAATATAAAGCACGCTTTATGATAATATAACGCTGTTTATGTAAACTGTGTTGCTGAATTTGTGTTTAAGGTGATATGGACAGCAATATGTTTTACTTCAAAATGCATTATTGGTCAAATTAATTGATTATGCTTTTAGAAAACACGATTTCTTCAAAACTGAGTCTAAATAATAGAAAATGTGTTGTTCATGTATTTGATCTTGATTTATTTTCTAAGTTTACTTCAAAATTTAAATGCAAAATGATCAACTTTTTCATTTATTTGTGATATTCGAATCAACAATTTCAAGATGCTTTTTTGAAAATAAAAATTACAAAAATGAAAATATTGCGGTTTTTATACTGAACATGAATCTGCATTCACAAAGCCAAATTTTTGTTATTATAGCTGTCGTGATATGATTTATTATCATATTTTTTTTAATGACGCGCGAGTGACAAAATTTCGTTTCGACAAACAGTCAGGTAATGTAAACATCACAGCTTGTTCTAATATATGTAATTCTATAATTTTAAAATCAGGGTTTCGTAATGCAGATTCAAATAGTATCGCAAAACTGAAAATTCCAATTCAAATGAAGTTTAATTTTCAAAAAAGAATATTTTATAATTCATATTGAAATGTTGTTAATGAAACGTATTATTGCTTTTGAATTATTGTTTGTATTATCATTTCTTCGTGCGTCACATCCAGTTCAAGCTCAATGCTTGTACTGGATGTGACGCACGCAATTTGATTGGTTTCAGTTTTTCACACTCTCTAAATGTTCACATATTTCTATCTTGTTTTGCTTTCCAATTTATATATAAAGATATGTTCATTAGTAGATATTTGAGAAGACAATGCGAAAGAAATGTTTCTTATATCTGATAAAATTTCTTTTTGTTTTTGCTCACAGGAAGGGTACAATGAATTTTATTAAAGCTCGCGTTTCAAAAGAATGACCGAAATGTTGTCATTAATGCTGATGAATTGGACAATGCCCCTTGGATCGCAAAATGAGGGCTTCTGCAAGTATTAAGGCTTACATAATCTGATTATACATTAATTATGGACGATCTCTGGATTTGAACTACAACTAAAATATATTTTTTTGCATAACTTAATTGAATCTGCATTTGATTTCGACGTTATTTCTACATTAAATTAATATTGAATTTGAATGTCATATATTTGTGCTTTGTTTGAATATTCATTTGCAGGAAAACGATATTTCCGTAAAATAAATACATTCTAATTGCAATTTGGTATGTCTTGAATGATTTGTATTTGCATGGTTGAATGACGATTTTCAAATATATTTATGGAAAAAAATAGAATGCTATTCTGCGTTTACTTCATTTTGATCTGCAATTGTAGAGCATCTTCTGTGATATCAGGTTTTGGTTGCCTTACTTCAATATTGAATTATGAAAGCTATTATTTTCAAAATAGAAATGCAGTAAGATTTGAATTTTAGCTGTGGCTGATATGATGTATTAGCATTTATAAGACGCTTTTCCGAAATATAAATGTACAAAAGTAAGGGTATCGTGTTGTGTTTTCATTAAAGAAATCTGAATTTGTAGAGCCTGATTTTTTATATTATGACGTTGAAGATGTAAAAAGTATTTTTGATTCTTTGCTGAATGTCCCTTGATTAACATGAAGTCTCTTTCCGAAAAAGGAGACTTAAATGATATAACGGAAGCCAATATTCAAATTTAAGTAATTTTATCTTATGCGGATTCAAATACTTTTAGCAAAATTTAATAATACAAGTAAAATACAAATCTATAGGAAAACTGCCTTCCGAAGACGAATTATATATTTTGTAAACGAGACCTAATATGGCATCAGTATTATAGTTTACAATATATGTATTTCAATAGATATTTAAAGAAAGCACTCTTTCCAAAATGTTGTATTAAATTAATGAGATCAAAATTTGCTTATATTATTTAACCTGCATTTGGTAGAGACCATTTCCCCCAATATTTAAATGCCATAAAATTGAACTATATATTGTTGCATTATGTAAATCTGCATTTATAGAAGATGCTCCTTCCAAATTGATATTTTATTAAGATTAGAATTTAAATTTTGCTAGATATATTTGAATCTGCATTTGGTTAGGATGCATTTATCACTACATAGATGCGTTAAAATACGAATTGTATGTACTATTTAGATTATTTGAATCAGCAGTCTTAAAGCATTCTTTCTGAAGACAAATATACTAAAATTGTAATATGGTTCCTGAATTATAATGCGTTGTTTGTAAAAATATCTATTGTGATGTTGCAATATTTTTGATGCATTCTTCAATATTACGTGGATACCAAAATTTCTCTCTTGAGATGTATTACTTTTGAATTATTTGAATATGCATTTGTACAGTATCAAAATTATTACATAACCTTCTACTTACATTCTTTGATTACGCATTAAGTAAAGGTAATCCTTCCAATATAACGTTCTATTTAACTTAACATATTGCGTTTTGTTTAGATTATTTGACTCTGCATTTGAAGAAGATTTTCCTGAATATAAATTGAATCCCAGTCCTCCGCCAAGCCACTATTTTAGTTTATGATTTAGAGTTATATTGTCATAACAATAACAAAGCTTGAATCAAAGTTATTGGACGTTTTATGCTTATCGCTGTCTTAATTCATTATTCCTACTTTTAGACTTAAACTTGAGTTAGCACAACTTTGGTATTACGTTATTAAACAGCGGGCCAAATTTCGAAACTAGCCGTTTCGAATTTTTTTCTGTTTGTCCACGTAACTCGTATTATAGCACAGGCCCGTTTTGTGTAAAATTAATTTACACATCAGTTCAGTAGTTTCATATTTAATCATGTAAATTAGCCATTATTGATCGATTTTATTATCTGTGTTTATATAATAGAATACTGCTATATTAGTTATGTGCTCAATGGTTATTAACAAGCCAATATTATTCTGTCGTATATTTGCATATTTCATATCATGCCCTTATTGCAATTTACTGGTATTTAATTATAGCTACTTGTACTCTTCCGTGTATATAATTTAATATGACATAGTTCAACTGAAATATTTATTAAACTGATGTCATCATCTCTTTGTATTCTTCATTTAAAGAGTTTGGAGTAGTTATAAAACATTAGGCTACTTTTGACATAGATACTACAGAGATCTATTGCGAAAAATTCAAAACGCGAGAAGGCTAGTTACCTATATGCAATCATATTAGTATTTTTTTACTGTTGATATTACTTGCGTCTCAGTTTAAAAAAGTATCTTTACCCAAAATGTAAATTTAATATTTTGAAACTTTAATTATAAGGCATGTTTGATGGAAGACGTAACGATTATGTTGTAAGCAATAATACTCATGTTTTATTCAAATTAATGTGCCCGGGAAAATGTTTCTAAAGAAATGCAGAGTTAAATGATGTAAAGAAACTTTATATTCTAACAAAAATATGACTATTCTTTAGAAACAGCGTCTTTTTATTGTACAGGTTCTTTTAATATAAACGAAACTGAATATTGCAACAGAACTATTGTTTTTATTATTTCAGTATGCATTTGAAAAGAATTTCTCTTAAAATTAAGTTGTATAGAAATAAAGGTAAGAATATTTGTTTAAATTACATAAATCAGAATTTGGAAATGACACTTTTACTTAAATATATTAAAATTATAAATAAAATATTAATTTGTTTCCAATACTTGAATATGCATTTAAAAATAATGCTCGTTCCAACATTTGGTTTTCTTGAAATTTAAATATTACGTGCTGCATACATTAATTGGATCATCCTTTCAAAAGAGTGCTTTTTCAAAAAAATGTGACGTTAAAATTGTAACATTATTTTTAAAATATTATTTAAATACGCTCTCGGAAAAATGATCTTTACAAAGTGTTATATTAAAACTATGGTATAAAATTTTACTTAAATTATTTGATTATGCATTTCGCAAAGGTGATTTAAAAAAATATAAATACAGTAAAATTAGAATTAAGTTTATTTATTTCATTATTTCAATTTTCCATTAAAATAGACGCTTTCTGGTAAATGTAATGTGAAAAATAATTTTTTCCTTCTATTTAAAAAAATGAATCGGCATTTATGAGGCTAACTTCTTCAAAAACAGAACGTTGGTGATTCCGACGATGATGCTGATGATTTCTTCAAAGTATCACGAACGGCAATATGTATCTAATGAAATGCTAATTAAAATAAAGTAAAAAACAGAAAATTCCTATAAAAGACGACTTATCCTTTGGAAAAAGTATCTCTTCAAAATGCAGATTAAATAATTGTTAGTGTAATGGTTCGCAATATTTTAAAATTCATTTTGAAATGATTCTTTCCAAAAGGTAGTTTGCTTACTTTATATAAACTTTCCATTAAAAATGAAGCTTTTTGTAAAATAAATTTAAATTATAATTAGAATATTAAGCTTTGTTTTCAATATTTTAATACGTTTTTGAGAAGACGCCTCTTCTAAATGTATTAGTAACATTTTCTTATCATCCTTCGCTCACGTTATTAAAATCTGCATTTGGACTTGACGCTTCTTCATAAAAATAAATGCATTACATTTAGAATTAATTGCATTGTTGACTTTATTTAAATTTGCATTTGTTAATTATGCTTTGCCAAAATATAAAGGTGCTAAAATTAGAATATTATTTTCAGCTAACGTGATTTGTATCCTCATTTTTAATAGTAGCATATTTCGTGCATAAATCGGTGATGTGAATAATAATTTTGGTGATTTATGCAATCATAAATTCTGATTTTTTGGTTTCTGCTCTAGAATGACAAAATGGGGGTGGATACTTGGGAATTTACGTCGAAAAAATGCCACATAAACTACAGCTAAAAATTTCTAGCCAAAAAAATAAGTTATGTAATTGGAAATTGTTCAGTGTGGTGGATAGAATCCCAGACTCTGAAGCAAATGTGTGCGGTTTGAACCCCGTTGGTGGCAAATTTGTGGACAATATGTGACGAGTTACCAAGAAGGACAAAACCAGTCATTTAGAAGAATTTCCTTTTCAGACTTATAAATTTCATAGTTTATACTGCTGATTACATAATGCGATACGTGCATATACCAAACTTTCAATATTGTTTTAAATAATTGTTATCATCAATCGCGCAATCAAATCTTGTTTAAGAAATAATATTAATAATGTGAAAAATATACAAACAGGATGAATTGCTTTTTCAATACACTATACAATTCTTAGTTTATACTGACAAAATTTAAGTACTTAATGGGTCAGGTGTTTATATCAAGTTCGCAACCTTGATTATAGTAAATGTTATAATCGCCCGCGCAACCAATGTTCGTTTAATACAAACCAAAATATGTTTGACAATATTCCCTATGGTTACTCAGATCACAATAGTAGGCTGTTGTTCACTCTGAAAAAATCCACAGATTTATGATAAATGAATCAACTCAAAATAATATTCTACTTATAATCAAATCATTTCAAATAGCAGTTTATTTTCATATGTCGACTTTAAAATTCTCATCTTAGCGAACTGAAGTTTTGTTAGGGAATAAAAGTTGGACAATATGAGAGTAATTACAGAGAACAGGATTGATCTAATAAGAGTGTATTCTTGAAGCTAAAACAGATTTATTAATAAAAATATGTGGAAATATGGAACAGTTGACGCATCAACGCATTACTTTTCTGATTAGTGCAAATGTATTGTCAATTTCATACCGCGTTAGTTCAGTTAACTCATAGTTTTTCTCTATTTTGGAACACAAAATCAATCATATCCAGAGATTTTTCTCATAACATATTTAGTATTTGAGTATATATCTTGTATAATTTAGCGAATATACAGAGTTTAACTTCAAGCTAAACAACAATAAAATGAGTACAGTTAAATACTGTTTGTTGCGAAGAACTAATATATATGCAAGTATGTATTAGGTTTTGCGAACCTAGTATCAAATTAGTTCAGTTGTGACCAGAAGGATAAACCAAAGGCAGCATGAACGGAAAGTATAATCTCATGCACATTCGTTTCGTGCTTACTGGCGACTCATCAGTAGGAGCCGGTATTACACCCTTTAACCACTATATATTTGGTAGAAGAATGTGGAATAATAGGACGGTACCGTCCAATCAATTGCATGCGTCACATCCAGTTCAAGCTCAATGCCTGAACATGCTTCTTCTGCTTGCATCAATCCGGCTGCAATTTGTTTATCCATAAGGCTTCGTATGTGACCAGCTCCCTTTTGTTATTGATGGTTTTATCGTTTTTTCACACTCTCTCTATGTTTACATATTTCTATCTAGTTTTGCTTTCAACTTATATATGAAGATATGTTCATTAGTTGATAACAGAGGAGATAATGAGAAAGAAATGTTTCTTGTATCGGATAAAATTTCTTTTTGTTTTTGCTTATAGGAAGGGTACAATGAATTTTATTAAAGCTCGCATTTAAAAAGAGTATTTTCAAAGTCTGCAGATAGAATCAAATCTGGGTGTTCTAACAGAAATCTCTCAATTCCCCTCAAAAGAAGAAGACCCCAAAGATTTTAAGCAATGGATATGGCAACAATGTTATAATTCAGGACAAAATGTTACCATTCTCACAAAGGTTTTGTAGAAAAATAGCAAAATGTGTACATAGACGCTGTAGAAGAATCAAATAGATTCGCAATTGACATTCCTAAGTGTTTTTTCTTTTTTCTAGATTTAATTTTCTCCGTTAGTTTCATTAATCTTTCGCAATAGAATTATTAATGATGCTCGTTACTACACAAACAATACAATGATACTGCCTTATGTTCTATGTGATTATTATTACACATCAATTGAACCAAAAGACTTTCAAATTCAAATATGAAATCACTTTCCTTTTATCCTCCACTAATTCAAAGTTTTTCTGTTTCCTTATATTTACAAAATTCATTCAGAAGTTTGTAGCCCAAGTTTGATTTACTTTGAAGATTTTATAATGTGGCCATTTCCACCATTTCCGAATAGTCATCAAGGAAGTGTTTATTCACTTAAATTATATGTATCTACTGTGGCCATATTTATACGTAAGATCAGATTAAATTTAACAACATTATCACTTTTAATTCTCAAATTACATGGTAGTACGTCAATCTTTCTCCTAACAACGGAAGTTAACGTGTAATTTTGGAACAAATCATTCAACAGATTTGATGCCGAGACGTAAACTCATTTATATCCAAACGAATAGAGAACTCTTACTTAACCGTCCTGCTAAACATTTTAATCAGAATACTATAATCATGGTTGTGGTTTTGATATAAATTCCTGACACATTAAATACATACATTTTTCAGTATAAAATAAGAATTTTATAGTGTAGAAAAGGTAATTCATCCAGTAGACCGTTTTCGTCCTTATTGGGAACTCATCAGGTTTTGGCCAGAATTTGCCGCGGCAAGGGCTCGAACCTGGGCTCATCTGCTTCGGAATCTGGTGCTTTGAACAATGAGACACCCTGCTGCGTATTAAACAAAATTTTCATTTATATACTAAGTAATGTAATTCGTTTAGTCTTTATTAATTTAGGTAGAGATCGTATAACATCAGTTTAGAACCAAAGTTACAACTTACCATCCCCAAATCTGGCCAGTAGATGATGAGCTACCAATAAGGACGAAACCAGTCTACTGGATGAATTTCCTTTTCTACACTATACAATTCTTAGTTTATACTGACAAATGTATGTACTTAATTGGCCAGGTAAATATATCAAGATCGCAACGTGGATTGTAGTAATTGTTATTCCCGCCCGTGAAACCAATGTTCGTTTAATTATTTAAAACATATTCCAATTGATTCTGACAGATTCTAAGTATGCATCAGAGTCTATGACTATCTGCTCTTTCATTTTTTATCTATCTCACTTCCACTTCTGACCCAATTTACGCAAAAAAATTATCATTTCATAAATATGCATGACCATAATTTGCGCTTTTAAATATAAACAATCCAAACATCAGAACAACTAGTTGGCTCTTTAATAGCTTTTATATGATCATGATTACAGAATGCCTTGATTACTTCACTTTTGTGAAGTGTTTCTAATATTTCCAACCGCAAAACTTTATACATGTCAATAAAAGAAATTGCAGGAAAGTAACAAACTTTACACTGGTCTTCAAGCTCACATACGACGACCTATACTCAGCCGTTAGAATCAGCATATCATTTTGAATGGTTACTAAATAAATCATAGAATTATTGTCACTAGAATACAAAGTTCAGCATTAAATTAAGATTTAGTTTATAAAAGAGCTCCTTCACCACATTTATCTAATAACAAAACTTTACGGAAGTTTGAAAACTCAGAGACGATCATTTCATGATTTGAAATGTGCTTATTAAGCCAAGTTACATCCAAAGTGGTCAAGTGAAAGTTATTGTATATAGTAAAATCATATAACAACAAACTTTCGTTTTTATACTACGAATATTCACCCAAAATGAACTAAACTCAGGAGCATGCTTATCTATGTAGAGCAATATATTTCCTCCGACAAAATTAAAGTAACATTTGTTGATAAATTTAAACCACCGTGGCTGATTGAAACGAATATTATTTAAAAAAATTATTTTTTTAATCTATAAAACATTCTTTGTTTAAATACTTTGCAGTATATATACTTTTGAATTGTGCGTAATTTGAGTTTCGGTATTCTGTAACTGTTATGGTGTGACTTTCTTTAACAAGCTGCATTTGGAATTTTATTTCCATATTACGCTTTTTACAAATCTTGATCTTCACAATATAATCCTGCTACTAAATTTTGCTTTTAATCGTGCATGAAGTAAACACCAATCCCATTGTATTTAACCAGTCGTCGCACAACATAACAAAACTACCGCCATTCGCAACGCACTGACGCGTTTCGACCTTCCATGATCATCATCAGAGTACGATGGCAAACTGACTAGCGAGGATCAAACCGCATTGCATATATATGGAAATCAAAACCAGATATGCAGCTCTCATCTCTAGTAGTCTTGCACATATTGTACGTACCTGGAAATGCCGGCTGCGAAATTTCTATGCAGTCACGAACATTAGCTGTTTGTAGCTTTCGCCACACACATATATATATAGACAATACAATGAAAAAATAATTGATTGCGGGGGTGGTGGTAACAATTCTTGAAATCAAGTTTGCGAGCTTGAAGTAAACACCAATCCCATTGTATTTAACCAGTCGGCGCAGAACATAACAAAACTACCGCCATTCGCAACGCACTGACGCGTTTCGACCTTCCATGATCATCATCAGAGTACGACGGAAAACTGACTAGCGAGGATCAAACAGCAGTGCATATATATGGGAAGCAAAATCAGATATGCAGCTCTCACCTCTAGTAGTCTTGCATTCATTGTACGTACCGGGAAATGCCAGCTGCTCAATTTCTATGAAGTCACGAACATAAGCTGTTTGTAGCTTTCGCCACACAAATATATATAGATAATACAATTGAAAAATAATTGATTGCGTGGTTGGTGGTAACAAATGTGTTGTGCGACGACTGTTTAAATACAATGGGATTGCTGTTTACTTCAAGCTCGCAAACTTTATTTAAGGAATTGTTACCACCACCCACGCAATCAATTATTTTTTCATTGTATTGTCTATATATATGTGTGTGGCGAAAGCTACAAACAGCCAATGTTCGTGACTGCATAGAAATTTCGCAGCCGGAATTTTCAGTTACGTACAATGTATGCAAGACTACTAGCTGTGAGAGCTGCATATCTGATTTTGCTTTCCATATATATGCAATGCGGTTTGATCCTCGTTAGTCAGTTTGCAGTCGTACTTTGATGATGATCATGGAAGGTCGAAACGCGTCAGTGCGTTGCGACTGGCGGTAATTTTGTTATGTTGTGCGACGACTGGTTAAATACAATGGGATTGGTGTTTACTTCAAACTCGCAAACTTGATTTAAAGATTTGTTACCACCACCCACGCAATCAATTATTTTTTAATTTAATCGTGCATATTTGGAACGTTCAGGAAAAGGTAATTTAATAATTCTGTTTTTCGTGTCTTATCTCTTTCCAGGTTACTGATTCGGGTGTATTGTTACGTAAGAAGTACACAGTCCTTTGTCTATTATTAAAATAATGAAATATATTTAAGTTCGATTAACAGGGAAGCTATTCTTAAATTCGAGGACACTGAAAATTTAGCTCTAGATATTTTAGGCATGAACTTAATAGATGTGGCAGGGAAAACCAGCTTATCAGACTCTTTTTAGTGTATTAAGACTGAATCAGATTTGGCATCTATGGGGTTCTCATCAAATAATAGGGTTGAGGCCTCTAATATCTACATTATCCTCTTTCATACTTAAACGATCATTGGTTATACAAGCGGTGATAACAATTATTCAAACCAATGTCCATCTAATTATATTAATTTTCACTTCAATACCAATATCCCATGTAACTAGATGTCCATAAAACGAACATTGGTTGCGCGGGCGGTGATAACAGTTATTATAATCAAAGTTGCGATCGTGATATAAGCAGCTGACCCATTAATTACTTACGTATGTCAGTATAAACTAAGAATTTTATAGTATAGAAAAGGAAATTCATCCAGTAGACCGGTTTCGTCCTTATTGGGAACTCATCATGTACTGGCCAGAATTTGCCGCGGACAGGGCTCGAACTTGGATACGTCTGCTTCGGAATCTAGTGCTCCAACTACTGAGCCTCCCTGCCGTACACTACACTACGCACAATTTTCAGTTATATACGACTAATGTAATTTGGTTAGTCTATGTTTATTTAGGTTGAGCTCATATGACATCCATTTAGACCTAAATTAAAACTTACCATCCCAAATCTATCATTATTTAAAAGACACCAAACTGCATAGGGAAATGGTATTGAAATGAACATTTATATAATTAAACGAACAATGATTGCGTGGGCGGTGATAACAATTATTATAATCAAGTTTGCGATCTGGATATAAGCACCTGACCCATTAATTACTTACATATGTCAGTATACAGTAAGAATTGTATGGTGTAGAAACAGAAATTCATCCAGTAGAACGGTTTCGTCCTTATTGGGAACTCATCATGTACTGGCCAGAATTTGCCACGGACAGCGCTTGAACCAGGGCGCATCTGCTTCGGAATCTAGTGCTCTAATTCTGGCCAGTACATGATGAGTTCCCAATAAGGACGAAACCGTTCGACTGGATAAATTCTCTTTTCTACACTATACAATTTTTAGTTTATACTAACAAATGGATGAAATTAATGGGTCAGGTGCTTATATCAAGACCGCAAACTTGATTATTACAATTGTTATCACCACCAGGCTCGTCGTCCTTTATATCATCACCCTTCATGAAAAGAGTCCTTACTTTCCACTTTTGGCGTAGCTCTTTATCGAGTATGTCGGCGTTATTAACAATAGCAGTTTTTTCTCTTTGATTTAATTCGTATAATTCAGTAATTCCTATTAAGGAATATTCCCGTTTGTATCTTCTGATTTGACGGTTTTCTGCAGAGCAATTGATTCAATCTTTATTTCCCTTCATTAATTATACTTTCTAAGGACAACTCAAGCACCAATACTAATTTTAAATGGTTAAATTGTGTTTGGTCACCCGTTGCGGATCCGACTTAAATAAAAAATTTTGACCCAGACGTTTTCGTGTGTTTCATCTTATGCCAACGACTAGCCTTAGCACAGAACGTCATTATTAATCGATCGTGCCTTGAGATATTATGATCTATCGTTTTGCATTTGCAGCTGAAGCCTCGTATACAGATTCAACCTTGGCTCAGTTGTGTATTAAGATTTGCACACCAAGTAACGAATAAATTCAAACTGGAAGGGAAAGTCAGCATGAATGAAAGGTATAATCTCATGAACCGTCCAACTGTCCCACATTCCTCGGTCAAATATATAGTAGGTGTAAGGTGTAGTACCGGCTACCTCTGATTAGTCATCAGTAAGCACGAAACATCCGTACATGAGATTATAATTTAGCTTATTCTTCTGGTCTTACTTGAACCAAATTTAATTATGTGCGCAACACCTAACACATTACATATTATATTATATATATATATATATATATATATATATATATATATATATATATATATATATATATATATATATATATAATGAAATAGTTGCCTATACCGCGATTTCGATTTATCATTCCTAAGCCAAATTTACACAATTTTAATTTTATATTTATGTATGCTAACTGAATCCCATTTAAACACTGTCGTACATATTCTCAATCGACATTTTATTTCCTTTTATTATTATTAGGTACTGGTAAAAGTTTTAAGTTGATACCAAATTTAAGCTCGCCAACATATCATTACCATTTAACGATGTAACAGTAAGACATTTAGTGTGACGCATGCTAAATGCAATCGAAATTGTTCGTTGTAGACTTATTTATGTGTATGTATATTTTCACAATTAACTGAATTCTTAACATTTATGAATAAACGTATACTAAAACAAACACGACGCTATGCTTATCAAATGAAACCTCAGCATTTGTTTTTAAATAACATTAATTTTACTGACCTGAGCATAAATGTACGTTCATATTAATGAGTCCCTGTTAAGAACAAAACAAATGTGTACATAATTGTATGCCTTTTCTTCATGCAGCTTTTGGAATATTCTTCTGTCCTATTTCTACTGGTAATTTACAAAGGTTGTAATACGTAATACAAAAATGAATATTTATAACAGGTCTTCACAACACAGTCTGTAAAGAATATTATACTTTTGGAAAAAGTCAATTTATGTACAGTTTTTATTATTTAATTTTATTTCTAATATTTTTCTAAATTATTGGTGACGGGTGATTTATGTTTTTGTTTCACTATAGAATTTAAGCAGATTTTAGCCTGATTGCGCATACATACTTTGTTATTGTTCCAACCCAGAATAATACCAACAAATAATCACTAAATAAGGTTTCGGCTGAGGAATTCTAATGCAGTCACGAGTCATCTTCTGCTTTTATAAATCGGAGCATTCTGGTGAAACGGTTGTTAATTAACACGTTTACTACGTCTTCTTTAGTAGACTCGTATGAAATAGGATGCAAAACTACGATTAAGTAAAATGCAAAAAACGATGATATTTTCTCACAAACATCGTAAAGTGTGTTGCGGTTTTTAATGTGATAGACAAATAATACAAATTGAAAAACTTTCCAGAACTAAATCAAATTATCTCATTTTTGACAACGCTGTTTTCTAGTCAATATGACCTGAGAGACACTGATTTCGCAAGTACAACTAGGCAACAACATATAAAATGAATAAATGCGCAACAATGAAAAATGACATTTCGTTATAAAATATAAGATCAAATGTTTCTAAAATTATTTTAATCTAATAATACCTAGACTTACTTAAAACTCGAAGTAGAATTTAAATTCCTTTTTTTGATGAGCACATTCTATTTCAAAACAGACTAAAATACTGCCTATTTCGGGCACGTAAAGAACGTAAGAAGGGAATTTATAATTACCATGGATGAAATACGAAAGAGAATTGCAACACGTTACAATTTATATTTCGAAAAACAGGGAGCATTTTTATTGACGTTTAAACCTTTTCTATGTGGAAAATAAGCTTTGGAATTTCTAGTAATTTAAAGAAACATATGCTAAGTAAAAATTGAGTTAACAGTGATTTCTTTATAAATAAAACAATGTTCCTTGGACAAGTTAACGGTAATAATATATTGCACTGCATGGTGCATTTAAGAAATTTTTGTTTTTTCTGCCGGAAAGTCAAATTAATTATAATTTTGCATTCTTGAATTGAAATAAGTGTCTTATCCAAAAAACATTATTAAGTACTATTTGTACCGCTTTTGCAATTATACTCAGCCTGTACTGAAATATATTTTTTCAAATTCATTTAAAAATGTGGATAAAAACGTTGGCGCTTCCTGAAGTATGTTAAGCTGTATTACCTTATACATACTTGAGAGTTTACTAATACATTCAGTTTTATTAGTTTACATTAAAGTTAGAAAAATAAATGTGCGAATACAGCTCCATTGTAACAGACCATGTGGAAGGGTGGAGGTGAATTTAATGTTCTCTTGTGCTGGCAACTCTGAACCAATGATACACATTTGGTGCAGCATAATCTATGAGATAGACTGAAATTCAAATTCAGAGTAATTTAAAATGGTGTCCGAAGAACAGAGTTAAAATAATGTAAGTTTGTGAGAAAAAAAATTTGTCGTTTAATTGTCTCTCAAAAAAAGTTTCGTATGTGAAACAAAATAGTTTTGATATAGTTTATGTGATTAAAAAACAAATATAAATTCACTCGCCATTTATCCCACATAGATATGATGCACACATACATATGTGAATGACAAATCTATTTATTCATATTTATTTATTGGAATAGATTTGTATTTCTTATTTTTCGTTTAAACACAAGTGCATGCATACTTTATTTGTGTCATAAAAATTATGTTTACACTACCCGTCTTTCTCTCACGGTTTTTATTAAAATTAAATAATACACAATTCATATACAGTCATCGATGTCCACCACCAAAATTTTTTAAAGCCTATACAAAGTACATATGATGCAAGCCCTGATTTTGTGAAGAGTTATTTAATACGCTAAAATGTTTTAATTACCAGATTATTTACTAATAGTCGATTGGCTTTTTTGAATGTGGGCATCTACACGTACAATCGAGATTAATACCGATTCTCAGAGGAATATTCAATCCAAATATAACCGAGACTATTGAAACAATTTAACGAATATCATTTGATACTTTTTGAATGAAATACATTCTGGCTCATTAGAAAATATACGATTATCTTAAAGAATATAACTCAGTACATGGATAAGTTATTGTGGCAAGTATTTGATGAATTAATAGATAACATTCTTCTTAATTTGTTCAAAATATAGAATTAAATATGAATATGAAGGAAATGCAGATTTGTGCACACTGCAAAAATGAGCAATTAGAATTATTTGGACCATCGTTTTTTTATGTATTACAGGAGCATTTTTTAATTTGACTCCTAAATTCTTTAATAATTATTGAGGTTTTAGGACACAAATTATTTTCCCCACCATGTCAAAAGCACAATAAATTCATTATTATGATAATATTTGAACATTTCTTTCAATGGTAGAAAGTAGATGCTTCTTTGCCGCATCACATGCTTAAAAGATAGAGACGATAAATTATTTTCGTCTTCTGCAGAATCACAATAATTCTGACACTGCTTATCCGTTTCATAGAAATTTGTATTTAAGATTAACTGGCTAATTACCAAATGGTGAATTTATCTTTAAAGGAACACAGACAAATAATTAAGCAATATTGCTTAAATGTTGTACCTTGCGTAGCCCTGTTGATAATTGCTCGTTTTCCGCATTTTGTATGTGCGGGACAAATGATAGCACTCGCAGGTCGGTAAAATCTTGAATCCATTACATTTCCAGGTGCACAGTTGATGTTTGGCACTAGTTGATTCGGAAAATCTGGTTCCAAAGTCTTTTTCAGACAAGCAGTTCGTGGGCAGCTTCATAGTGAAGGGACAGATGAGGACCTATTAATCAATGCCAAACATCAACTGTGCACCGGGATTGAAGGTTTTACCGACCTACGAGTGCTATCAATTATCCCACCCGTGAAAAATGCGGAAGAAAACAATTAAGCAGTGGGTGACATATTAGAATGATGTGATTACATTTAAAAGCAAACTACTCGAGAAACATCATATTTAATTTAGAATTTCTAACTATAGATCTGCATCGAAAATACATGTTGCCTCAGATGCAGTATTAACATTCTATGACTTATGCATATTTGTGTCGACAATATCTATCTGAAATTATGGATCAAGAAGGACACTACGTTATCATAATTTGCATTCGCATAAACCTATTTAAAATAAATACCCATTAAATGTTGATGCTTTTGCAGTTGAATTGAATTTTACTTTTACCTAATTGACACCTTCAAATCTCTCCAACTGATGGATATAAGTTTCACAAATTCTTTCTAGACTTTATGCAATATATTCTTTGGCTTACAAGGCCTTTCCGAAGAATATTATTATCATCTATTGAAAATATTTAAATTTCACTCAAACTAATCTTCACACCTACCTACATCTCAACATTTACACCGGAAACGAAGTAGTGTGACGGAAAACGTCTACCATTTTTGACCAATCACTTTTAGTCGCAAAATTTCTAGTCCGTTTGTTCGTTTTGCGTTCAGTTTGATGCTCAGGGTGCTGCTTTTCATATAGCGATTTATGCTTTAGCCCTTTCTATTCGCGTTTATTTTATTAAAACAGGGCGATCAAATATGTGCTAGTTCAGAATTTTGCATGATGTTTGCTCCTCGTCAGCTCAACATGTTGTTTCTAATCTACAATTGTTCACGTTACAAAAGGAACTTCTCCATGTAATTACCAAGGTTAAGTACTTCTTTCTATTCACTAGAATTAAGAAAGTAGATGAAAATGCAAGACGTAAGTTATGCAAATTTTGGAACCACTTCCAGTTGACGTATGCAATTAATAGTAGAGTGTATTTTTTAACGTTTTCCTTTTTGTCTTCCTGGGAGCAAAATTCGTTTATCTAGAGAATTCATGTAATTATATTAAGTGGTTAAATAATTCAAGAATAACACTCTTGTTGAATTAAGTATTCATACAAAATTCAAACATTGTATTCAAAATGTCAAGCACGTTTTTAATTGTTAACAAAAGCGCATTAAAAAAACAAAAAAGGTTTGTGACCATAGATAAACATACACCTCTATGTAAGTAAATTTTCTGCTTATCTAATAATTCTATTATTAGGCAAGAAAACGCGAACAAAGAAAAACAGTTTACCAAATAATGCCAAATCATAAGCTGAATGCATGTATGACTGGCAGACGTAAGCTTTCTTTATGTTTACATAATTATTAATGTTATAGTCGAAATAGTTCTCAAAAATACTTGTTTTCTGCAGGCCCACAAAGCGAAGCTTATCTCTTGCTAAGCGCGTTTATTATGTTTAATTAAAAAAATTTTACTTTTATGATCGTAAGTCATTTAACTTTACATTTTGAAATTTTGAAATAACGGCGCTTCACTAAAAAATGTAAATGCATTAAAATCAAATTTTGTGTAATAGTGAGACTATTGAATTTGAATTTAAATAGAACGCTTTTTAAAAAGATATCGATGGTATTTTGTATGATAAATTTGATGATATTTTCAAAAACAATTGAACGGAAATGTATCTAAAAATTGCAAAATCTAATTGATTAGGCAATACTTAATATTATTCTTAAAGTACATATAAAATTTATAAAACACGTCTTTTAAAATGCAGATTAATGGTTTAAACGAAACTCCGTATTGCACCATTATAAATGTTTACATTAGTCTAATAAGCATTGCTCAAACACGCTCCTCCCAAAATGCCATGCAGTAAAGTTAGAATGTTAAGTTTTGTCCACATTATTTGAATCAGAATTTGTAAATTAGGCTTTTTTAAAAGTTTTTAATGCGATATTACTAGAAGTAAGAGCCGCATATCGAAATTTAGTTTTATATATGCACTACTGCTTGATCCTCGCTAGTCAGCTTGTTGTCGCCCTCTGATGATGAGTATAGAAGGTTTAACGCTTCAGTCCGCGTGACTGACGGTAGCTAAGTTTCATGTTCTGCTTGCATTAGTTGAATCTCAGTTTATGAAACTGCATTTGTAAATAATGCCTTTCCACTTTATTAGTTCAATTAAAAAATTGTTCTGCTTAAATTATTTGAAACGGCATATGCAAAAAGCGCCTCTAACTTAAAACCAATTTTTAAAATGAAAAATTCGTATTGTGGCTGATCAATCTAGACCTGCAATTATAAAGCCTGACCGGTCCAAATTATAGCAATGTTGATGTATAATATTATGCTGTAGTTTTCCTTATGTCGGCGTGGATGCCGTAATATGTTTTTAAAATTTATTATTGCTTACCTATTTGAATAAGAATTTAGCATTATCGTCATAAGAATACTGTTATTGACTTAGAATCTAAATATTTAGTTTCGCTTACATTATTTGTTCCTGAATTTGAAAAAGAAGCTTCTTCCAAAATATATTAGCGGCAAAATTTAAATATTAAATTACTTTCATTATTTGAATATGCATCGCCAAAATACGCTTTTTCCAAAATATAAATGCATTGAAAGTAAAGTTTAACACTTTTAATTTGATTTAAATCCGCGTTTCTAATAGGCTCTATATCCAAATATATATTTAGTCTAAGCATAATATTACGTTGTACTTGCAAAAGTGTAATCTGTTTTTATCGCGCTCCGTTACTCTTAAGTAAAACAGTTTTAATACACACGATTATACTGATGCTTCTTTTAATTTCGAAAGGATGCTAAAATGTGTTTTTCATTTATTATTATTTACTTTATTTTTTTTTAAATTTTAAAAGAATTATCTATGCAAAATGTGGTTGAATTATTACTTGTATATAAATTTTTGAAATCTGCATTCGGAAATGACGTTTTTCAACAATAGAAAAACTGAGATTGCTTGTCTTTAACAATATGCATATGAAGAAAACGCGCATAAATTTATAATTATACGTATTTTTAATCTGTTTTATATCTATCTGTATAAGAGAATCCTTATAAAATTATACATCTATGCAATACATATTTTGCGTTTATTAAATTTAAATCTGCAATTGTATGACAAACATTTGTAAAATTATGATAATTTTGATTTTAAAAATATTGCTGATGCTAATTAAAAATCAAGGGGATGACCAAATGTATCATTCTAAAAAGCATCATTGTTTACATTTAAAAAATATTCATTGGCAAAAGACGTGCCATCTAAATTGTTGCTGAATTGAAACTTGATTAGCAAGTTATGTTTGCCTTAAATACTGTTTGTTGCGGAGAACTAATATATATGCAAGTATGTGTTAGGTGTTGCGAAACTAGTAACAAATTAGTTCAGTTGTGACCAAAAGGATAAACCAAATACAGCATTAACGGAAAGTATAAGCTCATGCACATTCGTTTCGTGCTTACTGGCGACTCATCAGTAGGAGCAGGTATTACGCCCTTTAACCAATATATATTTGGGTGAGGAGTGTGGGATAATAGGACGGTAAATCTCCTAGACAAATGTGTAACTCTAAAGTACAGAAACTAACATCATATAAAGTCTCGACAATGCGACTTCAACGCTAACTCACACTACATAATATATATACCGAGTCTGTAAGGGATACTAACACTATGGCTATTGTGTTAGTAAACGATACCAACATTATTGTACCGAAAAGTTACATGGTACTAACACTATGATTTGCGAGTCGGTACATGGTACTAACATGATGGATATCAATTTATGCTATAGTTCACCGAAATTGAGAATTAAAACAATTTCTGAACACCTGTTACTCCAGTAAATCCATACACTCTGGCCTTGATCGATATCAGTTATCACATTTCGCGGTAAGTATGACATCATTCAATTCAATATATAACAGTTAAATACTGTTTGTTGCGAAGACCTAATATATATGCAAGTATGTATTAGGTGTTGCGAACCTAGTAAAAAATTAGGCCAGTTGTGACCAGAAGGATAAAATTAAGACAGCCTGAACGGAAAGTGTAATCTCATTCACATTCGTTTCGTGCATACTGGCGACTAATTAGTTGGTGCCGATTTTACGCCTTTTAACCACTATATATTTGGGTGAGGAACGTGAGATAATAGGACAGTAAAATCTCCTAGATGTTTGCCTTGTTTGAAGAGACGACGAAAAATATTAATGTATTTAAATTATAGGTTTCAGTTTTTGAATGTGCATTATTTCAATACGATATTTCCGAAATCTACAGTTAATCAAATTATAGCATTATGTAGTGCATAGATAATTTGAACTTACATTTATAGATCACGCTTTCTTGAAATTATGGCCATGAGGATATAAGAAATAATGCTGATATTTTATTTAATGTCAGGAAGGTCCGTGTCACTTTTGATGCTTCAATACGTACTAAATATTTCATTGTCATTCCCAAACATTTAAACTTTTTCTTATAACCTCATTTGAACTGATATAAAAAACCGAAAAGCTCCTGCATTCCATCGGCATATGCTTCATAAATTTCCTATTACTGAAGTTTTCACTACTCTGGCGGAAGTTATTTGCTTATCTGTAATTTCATTTTATAAATAAAATAAATGAAATAAATTATTGCATAGTAGAGCATGACAAACTTCGGTTACACGACAGATGTCATAAAAGCATGTTCGGTCATCATCAGATTAAAATAACGATTAGCTCTCTCGGACGAAATCCTAACACACATATGGAATATTGGCTTCACATGTTCTATGCAACATCAATTATAATCATTTTGCAACTTTCGCCATGCTCTTATCTTATTAAGTCAAGCAATATTTGATTGAGCTGCCTGTGACACAAACAATTAAACCAAAGTATGGGCAGCTGAGGAAAACCGAAATTACATTTCAATAAATTGGTGCACAACATAAAGTTGCAAGTAATGAATCGCATTAAACTTGCATTGCCATCATCCGAAATGGAAGGCAAACAGACAAATTAGAATGAAATCACATTGCTGATAGAAGGTATGAAAAAGCAGGCAACGATGCAGTAAAATCCGCAAGCAAGATGTATTGAAAATGCTTCCTTGCAATTGAGCTGAATTGATCGTAATGAGGTGCCTAGAAGTTTACGTCACCTCATTTCTGTGTGCTAATTAGAAAGAACCTCAAGTTAGATCATCGCCTACACCAATCACTCTCCATTGACAGTTTTTACTTGTTCAAAATTATTATTTTTGGCTCTCTTTAATTAAATGATTTTAAAAATATTTTCTAAAATCCTTTTTAGTTTTCTCTTTTAATTTTCTTTCATATATTTTATATAATTTGTCTCATGGTTATATGGCAGTGTGGCATCTGTTGTTAAATTTTGTTTTATTGCCCGTGGTGATTATAATAGTGATGATAGTAATGATGATGTTCATATTTATGATAACGATGGTGATGATAATTTTAATGATTATGACAATAATGATGATGATGCTGATGATGGAAATGGTGTTGATGATGAACATGTTGATGCCATGTTGATGGTAACGATGATGATGATAGTGACATTGATGATGAAAATGATAATAACAGTGATTATGATAATATTGGTTATGATAATAATGATGATGTTGGCGATGATAATGATGATGTTGATGAGGATTATAGTAATAATGATGATGATAATGATGAAGACGACAATGACGACGACGATGATGATGATGGCGATGATGATGGCGATGATGATGATGATGATGATGATGATGATGATGATAATGATGATGATGATGATGATGATGATGATGATGATGATGATGATGATGATGATGATGATGATGATGATGATGATGATGATGATGATGATGATGATGATGATGATGAGGATCATAATGATGATGATTTTCGGAAATCAGTATTGCGATTTCTATAACAAAAATAAAAGTACTCTTCGAATTTTCCCCACATTTATATAATTTATTCAATTGAATAATTAAATGTTGTGCGCGTAATAAAGACAATTATTTTGATTACAAACGATAACTAAATACACACAGAAAACATGTTTTATTTGAACAGTTGTACAATGTATCATGTATTTTGCCGTTATATACCCTGAATTTAATAAATTGGATTGGTGTCTATCTCATGTTTGCGTACTTGGTTTTATTTGTTTAATTATCACCTTTGCTATCAATTAATGCGTAATCAAATAACTTCTATGTGTGAGAAATTGATAAAAAGGTTATGCTCGGAACAGCGGGAAAATTATGAAGTCAACATTCTAACTGTGTAAAATTTGTGTGGAGATACGAAGTGCTATCTTCGTCCTTCTGATATCTTCTGACCTGTCTACAAATTGTGATATGATCCATTTGAATTAGTTTTCTTTTCTACTCTAAAAATGAAATCTAAATGCTTGAAGCGCGTCATAATGCGATGATAACAGCTAAATACTGTTTGTTGAGAAGAACTAATATATATGCAAGTATGTATTAGGTGTTGCAAACCTAGTAATAAATTAGTTCAGTTGTGACCAGAAGGATAAACCAAAGTCAGAATGAACGGAAAGTATAATCTCATGTACATTCGTTTTATGCTTACTGTCTACTCATAAACAGGAGCCGGTATTACGTCCTTTAACCACTATATATTTGGTCGAAGAATGTGCATGAGATTATACTTTCCGTTCCTGCTGCCTTTGGTTTATCCTTCTGGTCACAACTGAACTAATTTGTCACTCGGTTCGCAACACCTAATACATACATGCATATATATTAGTTCTTCGCAAAAAACAGTATTTAACTGTAATATATTGAATTGAATGATGTCATGCTTACCGCGAAATGTGATAACTGATATCGACCAAGACCAGAGCGTGTGGATTTACTGGAGTAATAGGTGTTCAGAAATTGTTGTAATTCTCAATTTCGGTGAACTGTAGCATAAATTTATATCAATCAGGTTGGTACCATGTACCGACTCGGAAACCATAGTGTTAGTATCATGTACCTTTTCGGTACAATAATGTTGGTATCCGTTACTAACACAATAGCCATAGTGTTAATATCCTTTAAAAACTAGGTATATATATTATATAGTGTGAGTCAGCGTTGAAGTCTCACTTTCGTAGACTTTATATGATGTTATCTTCACTATTGCAGGTTTAAACATTCGTCTAGGAGTTTGTACCGTCCTATTATTCCACATTTTTCGACCAAATATATAGTGGTTAAAGGGCGTAATACCGGCTCCTACTGATGAGTCGCCAGTATGCACGAAACGAATGTGCAAGAGATTATACTTTCCGTTCATGCTGCCTTTGGTTTATCCTTCTGATCACAACTGAACAAATTTGTCACTAGGTTCGCAACACCTAATACATAATTGCATAATGCGAGGATGTTTGTCTATACGTTTGCTAAAATGGAATTGTTTCCTTTCTAAAGCACGAAAACTCGATTTGTCAAATCTCATGTTGGAACATAATTTTTTATTTAATTTATGGATGAACGGCAAGTTCACATGAAATAAGCGTTTACGTTTCGATCTTTAAATCTTAATGTCAATCAATTTTTATTTTATTTATTAATAATGCAGCATTCCTGGTAGATGTTAATAATAAGTGAGAGAAATTTAACAGGGATATTAAATAAGAAAATATCAAATGGAATTTTAAAGCAATAAGCTTCTTGTGCCCGTAAAACTTCTGACCTTACTAACTTATTATTTTAGGCAACAGTTTATAAGTATCAAATTGGATTTTTATTTTTATTTGTTTTGTAGCCCCTAAAACCAGACAGAAAATTGTGGCATAAACGCAAGTACTTCTATTTGACTTAGAGAAGCATGGAGATTTCCGATGAAGCTTAAATATTTAGGCTAAACTGACGACGCCTACATTTAAACTGCCATACTTTCAGCATGTTTTACAAATTTAACCTTCGATGGCAATCTTCACTCATTTTTATAATTTTTTCAAATGTCATAAAACTGAAAAGATAAATTTGAATTTTATAATTTGTCTACAATGACATTAATATATAAGTCTGCCAAACATACTTGTTTTTTATTAGTAAAAGTATTTCTAAGTTAATTAGTATAACTATGATAAATATAATTAAATTACATTCTGCAAAATGATATATATTTGAGTCGAACTTTTAAATGAACGTATACCAGTAACTATTTATATATATTATTTATACATATTAGCATAAATTTTTGGTAATAATCGTTTTGATTTTCGTTAAGATATAACCCGAAAACGTCGTGATGTTAAGAGTATTTGGAGAATACAATTTCAATGCTGACTTGTCTTAACTGATCCTTGTTGAATTAGTTCACATGCCTTCACCACACTATATAATACTTAGTTTATACTGACAAATGTATTTACATAATGGGTCAGATGTTTATATCAAGATCGCAACCTTGATTAAAAGTAATTTCTATCACCGCCAATGCAACCAATGCTCGTTTCCTTATACACTGTTTGTTGAGGAGAACCAATATGTATGCAATTTCGTATTTGGTGTTGCGAAACTAGTAACAGATTAGTTTAAATATGTCTAGTGGGATCGATCAAAGCCAGCATGAAATGTGATTACTGATATCAATCAGTATCGGAGTTTATAGATTTGCTGGTGTAACAAGTGTTCATTAGTAGCTTTAATTCTAAATTTTGATGAAATTTAGCATATCATGAAATCAATTGAGTTGGTACTATGCATCGAATCGGCAACCATAGTGTTGGTACTATGTATCTATTTGGAAATCATAGTGTTGGTATCAGGTACTGACTCGGCGACCATAGCGTTGGTACATTTTACAGGCTCGGTTTATATTATGTATAGTGAGCTGGTTTTGAGTCTCGTGCGGACGTTTGGCAAAGGAACTCTGAAGAACGTCCCTAAATGCGCGAAATGAAAGTCTGAATAGTTTTCACAGAAAACTTGTGCACAACAAGGATCAGGTAGCACATTAATTAACTGCCGTCAAAATATATCTTCTAAGAAATATTTAGGCTTGGTGATTGTGATACTTAGTTACTTGTCTTTTCGTTCACATTGCCAAAGACTATAGAAACTTGAGCCTACAAATGAATTGGTAAATATTCGTACAAGAAAATTAACCGTTCAGTGGTCCATTGCTTCAGAAACAGAATATATATAGTTTGGGGCGTATTACCAGTTCATACTGATAAGGCGTAAATATGAACGAAACGGATTTGTACATAAGAATGCAACTTTTGTTTGTATCTTTCGCGCATACTTCTGTTCTTTTTTAGATAGCTTGTTATAAGGTATGCCATAACTGATACCTAAAGCATAATTGTTAATCCTACACAACAGGGAATATAAAATTATTATGATCCTATTTCAATATTTTGTTTTCACAATTTGCTTTTGTGAAGACGTAAATTACGTGTACATTGTTGTAATCTCTTTTATTTGATATTAAATGTAGAAATTTGATTAATGACAGCTGATTTATTTTATAATTTATTATTGCAATTAAGTTCATACAATACCACGCAGCTTTTTAGTCCCTTAAAGCCATTTATAGCATTATGCATTTAAAAAAAACCTTTTCGCACTGAAACCGTATTTACAACTGGGAAAGTGAACTACAAACACGGGTAGATAACACAATTGACTATTAATCGTTGTGGTTTTGTTTCGAGTCTGACATAATGTGTCAGCATCCATCGGCCACTTTCGAAGTAAAACCACCATTGTCATCTAACTTATTGAAGAATGTAAATTAATACGAATTTTATGCATAATCCTTTAAAAACTAATTGTCCCATTTTTCTTCCTTTGTACACAAATTAAAATAATTAGAATAATTTAACAAATTATTCTAATATACAGATAATTTACTAATCTATCAGGATTTTTAAAATGCCATCACTCGTGACTTATTTTAGATCGTCAATTTATTGATTCAATTCCAGAAAATGCAATTAAAAGTTAAGTTATAGAAAGACTGAATTATTTACTCTCAGATGGGTATTTTGGGTTGAAATATTTGTCTTGAAAACTTATGTCAGTTTGATTTATACCGACATTATTAGACTTAAGCTTAGAATCAGGACATGATTAAAATCTGCTGAAGCATACTAAACCGCACCGAATACGTAAAGTTAAAACTGCTCAACAAATTGTGCTACCTTTCTTTCCAGGATGATGTAAACCGAGCTACAATTTAATAGAACATCGGATGAAGAATTTCCATGCCGCCACGTATCATCCACAGCATTTTAGCTTCGAGGAATTCTGTTTTAACTGTTATTACTTAACGCGTTTGTCACGTCTCATTTAGCAGTTTTGTTTAAAAAGAGAAAAACAACCATTTAGCAAAATACACAAATATAATGGTACACTATTACAAACAACGTAAAGTGTGCTGCGTTTTTTTGACGCGACAAACAAATATTTTATAATATTGAAAAATGGTGCAAAACTAAGTCAAGTTTTCCGCTTTTTGATGACGTCGATATTATGTTCATATTCCCTGAGAGACATTGTGGTGGTAAATACAATTATAAGACAACATTTAAAATCAACTAATGTGCAAAAGTGCAATATGAAATTTCGATAAAAATATACGATAAACGATTTCGCAAATGATTTGCAGCTAATGTTACCCTGATTAACTTTAAACTTGAAGATGATTAAAATTCATTTTTTGATGAACAAATTCGATTTCAAAAAACAGACCAAAAAGTTCTGCTTATTTCAGGCATGTAAAGAACATAAGATGAAAATTTGTAATGAGCACGGATGAAAATGCGAAAAAGAATAACAACACGTTGTAATTTCCTTTTAAAAAAACAAGGAGCGTTTTTTTATGTTTAAACTTTTTTCTACAGGAAAAGTAAGTTTTGAAATTGTAAGTAATTTCAAGTTACAAATATTAAAAAAGTTATCGTTGATTTATTAAAAAAACTATATGACATGAAAATTCTCTGACGGTACCAATAATTTACACCTTCAGGTAAATTTTATTCTTGTTACCTGAGAACCAAAGAAAGTTTAATTCAAATATTTTCGAATGGGAATTAAAAATAAAATTTACAAAACCATCCAAAACTACATTTAAAAAAGTCTTTTCTATGTAAAATTCACCAACCTTATATAGAATTGTTTTAAAATGCGTGAAAAATTCAGATACGTAAGTTTTGGGGCATTCTCCTATAGATATTTAAAAGCTGACTAATAAATTGTGTTACATTAAATGACATCCAAATTTACTAAAGTAAATTTTCGAAAAAATTGTTATGTTCGAGACCAAGTAGATGGCACATAAGATAATTCCTAAAGAAGGAGGTGAATAAGATGTTCCTGTTCATTTGTTTGTAATGATAATTTTTTTTTAAATTAAACAAATTTAGTGCAATATAATTTTTTAAATTGACTTCAATTAAAATTCAAATGCTTTTAAATTAATTTATTAAGAAAACCAGCAGATGTAATGCATGTTGTTGAGTAAGAAATCTATTTTGAGAATTCGTTAA